>JARFXV010001264.1:305000-556562 GCA_031761425.1 Cosmopolites sordidus
AATCCCAATCTATAACTCAATTCAAAAAGGATAGAGACCAAAATAATTTATTTAATATATATATATATATATATATATATATATATATATATATATATATATATATATATATATATATATATATATCATCATCATCATCATCAGCCCGTATCGATCCACTGCAGGATGAAGGCCTCTTCAGCATGCTTCCAACCTTCACGGTCCTGGGCTTTCCTCTGCCACTCGGGTCCAATATACTTAACGATGTCATCAATCCATCGTGCTTTCGGTCTTCTTCGCGGACGTTTGCGATCAAGCGGTATCCACTCCAGGATTGCCTTGGTCCATCTGTCGTCCCATCGCCTTGCTATATGGCCTGCCCATCTCCATTTCAACTGGTTTACTCTTCCAATGATGTCACAGACTTTTGTTTGTTCCCTGATCCATGCGCAGGACTTTCTGTCTCGTCTTGTAATGCCAAGCATACATCTTTCCATTCCCCTCTGTGCCACCGGAAGTTTTTGAATTGATTGCGATGTGAGTGTCCAGGTTTTACTTCCGTATGTCATAACGGGTAGAACGCACTGATCGAATACTTTTCTTTTCAGGCAAAGTGGGAGTCTGCTCTTAAACACTATGTTGAGCCTACCAAATGCCTGCCAGCCACATTTAACACGCCGTTCCACCTCCCGGGCGGTATTCCCCTCCATGGAAATCCTCTGCCCAAGATATACAAAGCTGTCCACAATCTCTAAATCCCTTCCTAAAACTGAAATTCTTCTGTCCTGAGCGAAGTTATTGAACATAACCTGACTCTTTTTCAGGTTTATTTTCAAGCCAAATGGTTCGCCAGCCCTTTGCAGTTCTTGTATGCGTCTTTGCAGCTCCTCTGGGTCTTGTGAAATGAGAATAATATCATCTGCAAATCTAAGATGGTTTAAGTTTGCACCATTGATCTTTACCCCATCCTGTTCCCAATCCAGTTTACGGAATACTTCTTCAAGGCCAGCCGAGAAAAGAATAGGCGATATTGCGTCACCCTGCCGTACACCTCGTTCTATATTAATTCCCACTTCAAGATCATCAAGGTGAATTGTGGCTGTAGCTCCATCATATATCGATTCTAATAGGTTTACATAGGCTCTCTCTACACCTTGGCTAAGCAGTGCATCCATTATCGCATGCTTTGAGATGGAATCAAATGCTTTTTCGTAGTCGATAAAAGCCAAGCACAGTGGCATTGTGTATTCGTTGTGCCTTTCTATGACCTGCTGTACAACCTGGATGTGATCCATTGTACTGAATCCACTTCTGAATCCACTTCTGAATATATATATATATATATATATATATATATATATATATATATATATATATATATATATATATATATATATATATAAAAAAAATTTAATTTTTTCCGACCCCCCAAAAAAAATTTCCTTTTGTTGAAAAAATACGGGCAATTTATTTTAACACATTTTAACACAACATTTTTTGATAAAATCGTAATTTTTAAGTATCTCATAAAGTATACAAATTTGAAAAAAAGCAATTTTGTAGGAAATTAAATTCTATACAAAAAACCTTCTTGCCATTTTCTTCATAAAATTAATATTTATGGAGATATTCTCAACAATAAATTCATTAATTCCATATAGTTAACATGGTAAGACCTACAAACGTCATTTTTTTTTAAATATAAAAAAAAATGTAACTTAAGTAGAATTTACAATTATTTATTTAATGATATCTAGTTAATAACGACTAAGGCACAATTAATGTCATTAATTTTATATCAAAATGAAATACGAATTTATTTGATATAAACAGATTTAATAATTTTTTTCCTTTATTTGGGTTTTTCGCCACTATCTATTATCCACTATTTGAGTTTTAGATAGTGGCGAAAACCCCAAATAAAGGAAAAAATATATGAACACGCCACATTCATTCAGACATTACTTAGATTTAATAAAGGTCAATCAAAAGGAAGGTTTTTTACGGCGTCGGAAAAAAATTTACTTTTTAACGACCACCCTTACGGCTTATGACTGACACAATCTTAAAGGCCATTCTAATTCTGTTTCACTATGAATGGTATGATTGACCCAGTGAGGAATAATAACATAATTGTTACAACATGGGAAACACAACACAAATATACTTTTCAATATAGATTATACCGTTTTTCGAATAAACAATAAAGATAATTTTGACTGAGAAAAAAATACAGTATCAATAAAAAAAGCAAATATCATGAAAATTTTTTCAAATAATATAAACGAAAACTTTTGCCGAAGCTAGGAAAGACATTTCTACCGCTTTAATAGCGGACAAAAATCGGTAAAAGATAGCATTAGAGATATTGAATTTCTAAATCGAGAAGATCACTACTCATTGCCTAAAATTCAAAGACAAGAAACTCGATGAGTTGTTGACATTGGCAAAAAATCGGTCCCTACTCAAGCAGACCTTAAGTTAAGACTCGAAGATACTCAACAATGACCCCTTTAAGTATATATATATATATATATATATATATATATATATATATATATATATATATATATATATATATATATATATATATATATGGGGCACATAACACATGGGCTGAAAAGTCCCGGGCCTAACACATAGATGGCGCTAGTTTTATTGCAGTCACCTTTTTTTCAGTTAATACTAACCTTCAAAAGACAGCTGTTAAAATTTCATGATATTCTATTCATTAGTTTGTGAGTTATTGTGCTAAGAGTGACGCTACTTTTGTTATTTTCAAAATAATGGATCAAAAACAATTTCGTGTTTTAATTTTACACTGCTTCTTGATGGAAAAAATACCGTTCAAGCGAAGCAATGGCTTGAAAAGTGTTATGGGGACTCCGCTCCATCAGAAACAACAATAAAACGTTGGTTTGCTGACTTCAAACGTGGTCGTAGAGACACCGATGATGCAGAACGCAGTGGACGTCCAAATGAGGCGGTAACACCAAAAAACATAAAAAAATCCACAAAATCGAAAAGTGAAGTTGCGTGAGTTCGCTGACATCGTAAAGATATCAAACGAACGAGTTGGCTTTATATTGCATAAGCATTTGACTATGAGAAAGCTCTGTTCAAAGTGGGTGCCGCGTTTGCTCACTGTTGACCAAAAACGAGAACGCGTTGATGATTCTGAGCAATGTTTGGCCATGTTTAAACAAACCGGAATTTTTGCGTCGATATGTGACAATGGATGAAACATGGATCCATCACTTCACTCCGGAATCAAAACGATCGTCATCTGAGTGGACAGCAACTGGTGAACCTCGTCCAAAGCGCCCGAAAGCACAACAATCGGCTGGAAAGGTTTTGGCCTCGGTATTTTGGGATGTGCGTGGTGTAATATTCATCGACTATCTTGAGAAAGGAAATACCATTAACAGTGAATATTATATAGCGTTATTGGAGCGTTTGAAGGCCGAAATTGCAAAGAAACGACCGCATATGGCAAAGAAAAAAATGTTGTTTCATTAAGACAACGCACCGTGTCACAAGTCAATCAAAACAATGGCAAAACTACATGAATTGAACTTCGAATTGCTCCCACATCCACCGTATTCACCAGATTTGGCTCCCAGCGACTACTGGCTGTTCGCAGACCTGAAAAAAATGCTCGCCGGTAAGAAATTTCGCACGAATGAAGAGGTTATCGCTGAAACTGAGGCCTATTTTGAGGCAAAAGATAAATCATTCTACAAAAGTGGTATTGAAATGTTAGAGCGGCGCTGGAATGATTGCGTTGCTCTTGATGGAGATTACGTTGATGAATAAAGCTAATTTTGAACCAAAAAAACTGTGTTTTCTTTGTTAGGCCGGGGACTTTTCAGCCCATGTGTTATATATGAGATGATGTTATATATGAGCATTGGGTAGTTGCTTGACCGGGAGGAAGCCCCACTCGTCGGATGGTTTATATATGGAGTTTTATGACTTCTTTGGCCAGCGTCCAATGAGACAACAGTATGAGACATCAAATGTCTCAACCAAATGTCTAATGACTCAACAAATATTGTGGTTGTGAGTCTAACCACCAACAGACGAAACATGTGCCCTCCAATGTAAGGGATGGGTGGGGCTTCTTCCTAGTCAAGCAACTACCCAATGCCCATTATGGCGGAGATGCAGGTTGTTGTGCGTTCCACATGAGATTGCGGAACATAACGGTCGGGGGTGTATGATGACGATGATGACGCAGTCTGTTGAATAATTTTTCCGGATATACATCCGTTGGTACATTTCTTTTTAAATATTCAGAAGTGGTTTTTGACTAGATCGACTAGATCGTACTTGTCATTTTCAAGTATTGAAGACCTCTGATTTAGAGAAATTAGAGAAATCAGCGTTTCTCTAATTAGCAGATAAAAACAAGTGTAATATGCAGGATATAATAAAATGGAATAAGAAAATAATCAAAAGTGAAACAACTACATTAAAAAATGTAAAACTAAGACACCATATAATTAGAAGACATAAGCACATTATTAATTTTCTTCAACAGAACATGTTTCTTCAACAGCAATCGTGAACTAACCAACCAAGAATATTCCTAGGCCAATCGAGGAATCATATCGAAAATAAAAGACGAATGGAAACTAAAGCAAAATTGACATAAGTACATACAATAAAAACCCGAACATTAGAACTCCAGATATCAAAAAAATATATTTTTTTTAATAAATAAATATGTTTATTTCAAATAATTTCCCATCATAGTTCAAAATGAGTACTAATGATTTTAAAATACCTGAATAGGTCCGGTGACATAGCATTCACTATGAACATTAATATTTAAAAAAATCTTAATAGCTCTTGTACTATATCATTCAACATTGAGCGTGATAGTTTTAATAATTTTTAATAGCTCCTAGAACATAACATTCCAAACTAGTCGTGAAACTTCTTAAATATCTTAATAGCTCCTATAATAAAACTGAAAATTAGGGGTGAAAATTTTAAAGATTTTAATAGCTCCTGTAGAGTAACATCCAAAATTGGATCTTAACCCGTCAATTCCCAGTGTCATCTCTAGGTGACAGAGATTGGAGAATTAATTTAACATATTAAATAATATATTTAATATATTATGAAAAATATACTACCACTAAAAAGTCAACATTTATTACTATTTATAATTCTATATTGGCAACATTGACCCATATATCATCTGTCAAAATAATTAATTTGTTTCAAAAGGTTTCTTCATTTTTTTGAATGGGAATATTTTATTGACTTTATATTGTGAAAATGCCAAAAGGGTAAGTACTGTAATAGTTATTATTGCAAATTATTGTTCCACAATCAAACTTGTAATGTAAATAATTTTATTGAAAAAATAATTGTTTTTGTATTCAAAATGTCTAAATATTTAAATAGCACATTTCACCTGCAAGTGACACTGGGTATTATTATAACTAAATTGCTGTTTGAGCTGCGTGCGTGATAGTGTCTTTTTTATTTTAGGTTGACGTTGAACGGCATAGTCGATGCATTAGAAGCTGACGATGACTTAGATGGTGACATCATCTTATTTCCTCCTGAGGATGGTGACGCCACTGATGAAGACAGTGGGAACAAAAATTAAGCCAAAACCCTTCACCTTCCGAGTAGAACGTTACACTCAGAAGTAGAGGTGCAGGTTAGACCTACTGATACAAACAATGAAGGAGATAATAGAAAAGAGCAAATAGAAGAAGAACAGCATGGAATTCAGAAACCGGCTCGAAAAAAAAAACATGAATTTACAGTAAAAAAATGGACGAATAATACATCTATTTTTTCTTCTTGTGGGAAAAAGAATCACGAGAAAGATATTCTCGGCACCTTCGAAGAGGAACTGTGTGTTACCGAGTCTTCCGAATTATTGATCAGTGAAGATATAGTAAAATTTATATCACATACGGGCAATTCCTATGCCCTACAAAGAAATTACACCTTGAATCTTACATCTGAAGGAATTAGGGTGTATATTGCAAAATTAGTACTGACCAAATATTTGACGCCCAAATATATGAGGATGTTATGGGAAAAAAAAGCGGATACTCATAATGAACTTGTATCTTCTTGCATGAGGCGGAATCGATTCTTTGAAATACAACACTATTTACATTTAGAGTATAGTATTTTACATAAGGATAGGTTTACGAGGAAAAAATTATGGTTTCCACCTTTTGCTTTCGGGTTGGATGCATCTTTCCAAAATGCTTAGCTAATCAAAAGAAAGTGTGGTAGTAACTGTACCTACCGCGAGTTTCGCAGGGCTGTCATAATATTCTATTTACAAAAATACGGGAAACTCCCATCTAAAGACACCAATTGCGGAGTGCCTCTTGAATCGAGAGTATCAATTGAAACTAGACTAGGAGGCAGTTCAGCTGATCATATGGAGATAGATCACAACGTCGCTGCGGGTTATCTCATGAACAAGAAAAAAATGTTCTAAGTGTAATCTAGGTTTACACATCGAATGCTGGTACAAATTCCACAATGAGTAAGAAGTAAAGGGTACATACATTCCTAACATAAGTAAATCCATATTCTTTTTATAATAATAAAACTATAGAGAACAAAATAAGTTGTTTTCTTTTTATTGCCATATAAAGTTCAAGCTATAAATTACGCCCAGTGTCATCTGTGGATGATACCCCCTCTACAAAAAAAAATAAGGGCTAAAAAGTTTTCTTATTTTATTTCCATATTTTTTATATGTAAACACGTTGATTAGCGAAAAAAAAACAATCTTTTTCATTCAGACCGAAGCATGGGAATTGACGAGTTAATAGCCCTTGCTATAAAACATACAAAATAGCTTGTGAAAATGTTGATGATTTTAATAGATCCTGTGATATAATATTAAAAATGAGCAGTGTCAATTTAAAGATGTTGAGATCGGTGATAAAATATTAAGAACAGCCAGTACAATAACCGAGTGTGAAACAAAACTGTAACAGAAAAATTGTCAAATAATCATATTCAATAATGCAGGTAATTGTGTTTCCAACGGTTCCGATAATATATTACAATTCTTTCAATTCCTTGTCCGAATTTTTTGGAGAGTCATTTTTAATAAGTGTTCTATAGCGAATAAGCAAATATTTCCATATACTTTTGGTGACTTAATAACTTATTAACCGATTAACATACTATTTGCAAATATTAGTAATAATATATAAAGAATATGGAATTTATCTAATTAAAATTATATAACACGCCTAGACAAGGTCTCATTACTTTTTAATTTGAATAGTATCACATTAATTCCTTGAGGCTCTGACCGTATAAATCTTCGTGATCTAACTATCAAAATGATTCTAATTTATCGTCTATCAGCTTCATCAACCAGAAGATTCAAATTGAACGGGCAATCAGAGAAGATATTGAAAAATGCTACCATTTCGGCCAGATAAATTCGGATTACTTTGCATTGATTAAAAGTCCAAGATGATTAAATGTGAGTTGATTCTCTGTCACTAACTATCTGTGTATCTCTCTCTTGTTCTTTCTATTTCGTTAAATACAAGGAGCACTTGAAATATTTTCAAGTTCTAAACTAATCATCGACCATTAGAAACTAAGCTATAAAAAAGATAAGCTAATTAAACTCATGGTTTATATATACACACCATATATAAAAGTATATATTATTATTATTCACGGGTGGGCCCTGGTGGACCACGCGAAGTACAATTAGAGGCGTTTGTTGTTATTAGCCTTCCGTTGAGCCCATACTAATTTCATTCTTTCGCTATGAGCTTTTTTCCTTTCGTCAGACCAAGTTGTTCCAGTCTTCCTACATTTTTCTCTCTGGCCAACCTTCCAAACGTTAACCTTGTGTCTGAAACAGCCTCTATCCTGAATTTCACTTTGTGTAATATTTGCTGATCTTAGGTCCTCTTTAATTGCCGCAATCCATTTAATTATTTCTACTTTAGCTTTACTCCTATTTTCATAAAATTCGACTATTTGTCTAGTTAGCCTACTCGGATTCATCCGTTTGATGTGTCCGTAAAACTTAAGCCTTCTTTTTCTCATATCGCTATGTATATCTGTGTATTGTTTGATTTCTTGGTTTTCTCGAAGTCGGTATGTTGTGCTATTTATTTGTTTGGGGCCTAGGATTTTTCTTATGATTTTTCGTTCCTTCTTTTCAATGTCCTCGATGTCCCTCTTTCTATTCAAAATGAGTGTTTCTGCAGCATATAGACATTCTGGCTTAATAACCGTGTTGTAATGTCTCAGTTTTGTGTTTTTAGATAGGCATTTTTGTTGTAAATATTTTGTGCAAGTCTTAATGCCGTTTCCATTTTTTGAAATCTACCCTTATTGGCCGCTTTTTCCAACCCATTTTCCATGATTATTTCACCCAAATATTTGAATTGAGAGACTCGTCTGATGTTACCATATTTTGTTTTTAGAAATGGTGTTCTTAGTCTGTTGCAGGTCATGTATTGTGTCTTTTCAAAGGAAATTTGGAGTCCTACATTTCTTTTAGGATTTCAATCTGTTTCTGTGCCGTTAATGCATCTTGAGCTAAAATTGCTAGATCATCAGCAAATGCCAGACAATCAATTTTGATGTTGGTTCTCCCCAGTTTAATGGGCTGGTCAATATTCAGTGCCGACTTTTTTTCACGTCACTCCTGTATTACTTTTTCTAGAACACAGTTAAATAAGAGTGGCGAGAGTCCATCCCCTTGTCTCACACCACTTTTAATTTCGAAGGGCTCTGAGATGTCACCCATGAATTTAACTTTTGACCTCGTGTTAGTTAACGTTGCTTTAATAATTGCCTGCGTTTTCAGATCTAGTCCTTGTTCTTTCAAGATTCGGAATAAAGATTCGCGGTCAATAGAATCATATGCTTTTTTGAAATCCACAAATGTACAGACGAGATTTTTATTGTACAGTTTTTGATGTCTTAGAATCAACTTTAGATTCAGGATCTATTCAGGGCAGGATCTGCCCGGTCGAAAACCTGCTTGATATTCACCAATGTTCGGTTCTAACTGTCCCTGTGCTCTGTCTAGTAGACATTGAGATAGAATCTTGTAACAAACTGGGAGAAGAGATATTCTTCTATAGTTGTTTACATCCGTTCTATCTCCTTTCTTATGTAGTGGATGGATTAGAGCATCTTTCCAGTCTTCCGGAATCCGTTCGGTTCGCCAAACTTCTTGTAGAATTTTCGTTATTTCCTTGATTGTACCTGGACCAGCGGATTTCAAAAGTTCAGTAGTGATTCCATCTTCACCAGAAGCTTTGTTATTTTTAAGCCGCTTGATTTGCCTAATTATTTCCTCTTCATTCGGTATAAAAGTATATATATATATATATATATATATATATATATATATATATATATATATATATATATATATATTAGAATTACTAGGTTCTCGGGTAAAACCGCGTTTTTGATTTATAAAATCTCGATGTTTCGGCTTCCACTTCCTCTGCCTACTCCCCAGAGTTCACAACAAGAAAATAATATGGACGGCGTGACCTCTGTATTAATAGGTGAGGTTGTGGGTGGAGCGCTCGGTTGAGGGGCGGAGGTGAGACGACAGGTGGACGTTTGACTGGAAGGGTTTCGGATGAGCGATTTAAAAATAAGCGGTGTCCATGTATATGGAACTCCAAGACCGTCGTTCTTCCTGTTTAAGCAGTCTGGACGTTTTTAGATCTCCGTTGCTTCAGGATCGGAAACCAGAGACGGAAAGGCTATATTTTCGTGACCGTTTAATATTATTATTATTTTTTTAATTGTTGGGACTTTCGGTCAGTTAATAAGTTTTAATTTTTTTATTGTTTTATTAACGTTTCGGTTCAATAACGAACCATCCTCAGAACATTTCTACAATCAACATTATTTTTATACCATTATCTAATTAAACAATTAATTTTCCAATTTTTTTAACTAATATGTGACATTTTTTAAAAATTTTTAATGACATATATTTGACTCTGACATATTTTACAAATCTTCGACCTTTAAATTTTTGTTTTTTATTATAACCTAACTGTTTTGAACGTGAAAGGGTATTAGATGCAAAAATAAAAAATTATTAAAATTTATTATTTAATAATGTTATATATACAACTTAAATTATCTGTATCATTTCTGAAATTTATAGTATTATTTGTTTTTTTTTACATAAATCATTTCCTTTATATTTAATTTTGTATATTGATTTTTAAAACCTACAATTTTTATGTCGTTAAAATTAAAGTTGAGTTCATTATCTATAGTATGTTTTGAAAGGGCAGTTACGTTTGGTTCTTCTGATGCTTTTTTAGGTTCATTGATTCTGTTTTTAAATATTGTTTAGTTTGTCCAATATATGAGCTTGGGCAATTTAAGCAATCAATTTTGTAAATTAAATTTGTTCCATTTTGGGTGTTAGTGGTTTTGATTTTGTAAATATTTGTTTAGTGTTATTATTGGGTATTTTTGCTATATTTATATTATATGATTTAAGAACATTTTTTATTTTTTTATTTATTTCTGGTATGTATGGTATAGGTATGTAATATTCATTATGGCGGCCATGGTGGTCTTGTGGGTTAGTCTCCTGCATGGCAGTCCAAAGGTAGCTGGTTCGATTCCATCGCTCGAATAGGTGTTTTTCTTTAATTCTTCTATCCGTCTTACTTCCAACCCTACACACACACTTATATACACTCATATGTACACACATATGCCCATACATATTCACACCTAAATGTCTGTGATTGTTTCTAGGTAAGAGTGTAAAATCTGACAACGAATTACCCCTCAGTCACGCCAGTTAAAGTCTGGGTAAGGCCGGATACCTTCTGAGAAGTGTTCTACGTTGGTCACTCGCCAGTCAGTAGGCTTCCTAATAGACTTGTGGGTAGGCAGATAACCAAGGGTTTATAGCCTGAGGGGGATGCTGGCCTGGGTTGTCGGTAGCTGATGACCGTGGTTCGGAACCCACGTTAAGCTGTAGGTCCAGTCGCTAAATAGCCTAAGATGCTGACGCGCGTCTAACCGTAACCCTTTACTTTCCTTTTTAATTTTTATTTATAGGTTTATTTGTAGCAATGGGCTCACCAATATTACCAACTATTGCTAATCTAGTTATGGAATATGTTGAAACAAAAGTTATTAATACTTTCGATTTTAAACCTTATTTTTATAAAAGATATGTAGATGATTGTATATTATGCATACCGAAAAATAAATCTCAATATATCTTAAACAAATTCAATATATTCCATAACCAATTAAAATTTACTCTTGAAGAAGAAAAAAATAAAACAATTAATTTTTTAGATATTAATATCACCTATGATAAAGATGGCAATATCAAAACAAATTGGTATACAAAACCAATATGGTCTGGAAGACCATATTGGTTTTGGTGTACAATACTTAAAGGTGTACAATATTTAAATTTTAAATACAATGTACAAGGTGTACAATATTTAAATTTTAAATATATATATATTATAATTTTATATATATCCAGTTCCAATATCCAGTTCCAATATCCTAGATAAATCCAGTATACCTCGCCTAAGGTACTGGACGGGTCACGGGTGGTGGATAGTGAAAGTTCCATTAGATATTAATGGACAGCTGCGAATATCTCAAAATAAGCAGCCCCAAACCAAGGCAAAAAAAACAAAATCCACTTAGCGTCTGACTTGTATCAAGCGGTTGAGTGGTCAGCGCCTGTTCACCAGTGGTGCGGCTGATATTTAAATTCTGGAACTAACCCCTCCAGTCTTAACCTCTGAACCGTCATGGTTCAAACCTTTAATTCAAAGTACAAGATGAAGCGTTCTAGTAATTACAAAATTACCCCAGGAGGTAGACAATCCTCTGCCAGAAGACAGAAGATAACACCTTGGAATTCGGCAACTACAGACTTTTTAAAAGTAAAACGGACAAAAGAATACTCAAAAATACGCCACATCTCGATGTTGCTTTCGCTGTCTCAAGAAGCATTCTTGGTTCTATAACAAATGTCCAGCCAGTAAATAATCGACTTATGACACTATCCCTCAAGTGTGCTAACAAAAACTATACATTAATCAATGCACACCTCCCAGTTAATGAAGAAAATAAATCTAATCCTGAAAAAGTAAATAAGTCCTGGGAAATTCTAGAAAAGACTATCTCTAAAATTCCCTCTAACCATGTAAAAATCCTATTGGGTGATTTCAACGCCCAGCTAGGGAAAGAAAAAAAGTACAGGAAAACAGTCGGCAGTTTTCCCGCTCATAAATGGACTAACCATAATGGTAGAAGATTGGTTGAACTATGTTCGCAGTTTAATCTAAAAATAATGTCAACCCATTTTAAGAAGAAAATATCAAAACAAAAGACCTGGAGGTGCCCAAACACGTACATGGGTGAATTTCAAATTGACCATGTTGCTATTTCGTACCCCAATTATAAAGAGATTTTGAATGTTCAAGTCAGGAAAGGAGCTAATATAGACACGGATCACTACTTGACTAGAATCAAACTTAGCTTAAAACCTCGAAAACTTATTCAAAAGAGGCTGCTAATACCAAAGTTTGACCCAACGAAAATAAAACCAGCCCTAACAGAAGAGCTTGATAAACAACCAGCACAGAACTGGCAAGAATTGAAACAAAAAATTATTAAAACGGCCTTAAAGTTGGTCCCTTTACAAAAACGTAGAAAATATCCGTGGTGGGATGGAGTTTGCGAGCAAGCAGTATTAAGCCGAAGTAAAGCATTCAAAGATTGGAACAGTCAAAAAACAGCAATAAACTATAACATCTTTTTGGAAGTAAGAAAAGAAACATCGAAGCTAATTAGACAAACTAAAAGAAAATATGAAAACAATCAACTTAATGAAATAGAAAAAGATTTCCAAAAAAATAACACCCGAAACTTTTACAAAACATTTAAAACTAAATTAACAGGCTATCAACCGCAAAGTCTTTGCTTCCAAAAGGAAAACGGACAATTAGCTCTAAATAAACACAATAACAAATACTAAACTGTTCTGAGCCCTTAAACAAATTAACAACACTAAAACCTAAACAAACAAACCCAGATTCATTACCACCGAATGAAGATGAAATAATTAGGCAAATCAAGCGGCTTAAAAATGACAAGGCTTCTGGTGAAGATGGAATCACTGCTGAATTTTTGAAATCCGCTGGTTCAGGTACAATCAAGGAAATAACCAAAATTCTACAAGAAGTTTGGCGAACCGAACGGATTCCGGAAGATTGGAAAGATGCTCTAATCCATCCACTACATAAGAAAGGAGATAGAAAGGATGTAAACAACTATAGAGGGATATCTCTTCTCCCAGTTTGTTACAAGATTCTATCTCAATGTCTACTAGACAGAGCACAGGGACAGTTAGAACCTAACATTGGTGAATATCAAGCAGGTTTTCGACCGGGCAGATCCTGCCCTGAACAGATTCTGAATCTGAAGTTGATTCTAAGACATCAAAAACTGTACAATAAAAATCTCGTCTGTACATATGTGGATTTCAAAAAACCATATGATTCTATTGACCGCGAATCTTTATTCCGAATCTTGAAAGAACAAGGACTAGATCTGAAAACGCTGGCAATTATTAAAGCAACGTTAATTAACACAAGGTCAAAAGTTAAATTCATGGGTGAGATCTCAGAGCCCTTCGAAATTAAAACTGGAGTGAGACAAGGGGATGGACTCTCGCCACTCTTATTTAACTGTGTTCTAGAAAAAGTAATACAGGAGTGGCGTGAAAAAAAGTCGGCCCTGAATATTGACCAGCCCATTAAACTGGGGAGAACCAACATCAAAATTGATTGTCTGGCATTTGCTGATGATCTAGCAATTTTAGCTCAAAATGTATTAACGGCACAGAAACAGATTGAAATCCTAAAAGAAACAGCAGAATATGTAGGACTCTAAATTTCCTTTGAAAAGACACAATACATGACCTGCAACAGACTAAGAACGCCATTTCTAAAAACAAAATATGGTAACATCAGACGAGTCTCTCAATTCAAATATTTGGATGAAATAATCATGGAAATGGGTTGGAAAAAGCGGCCAATAAGGGTAGATGTCAAAAAATGGAAACGGCATTGAGACTCACACAACCTATCCTATCACACCTATCTAAAGACACAAAACTGAGACATTACAACACAGTTATTAAGCCAGAATGTCTATATGCTGCAGAAACGCTCATTTTGAATAGAAAGGGGGACATCGAGGATATTGAAAAGAAGGAAAGAAAAATCGTAAGAAAAATCCTAGGCCCCAAACAAATAAATAGCACAACATACCGACTTCGAGAAAACCAAGAACAATACACAGATCAAACAATACACAGATATACATAGCGATATGAGAAAAAGAAGATTTAAGTTTTACGGACACATAAAACGGATGAATCCGAGTAGGTTAACTGACAAATAGTCGAATTTTATGAAAATAGGAGTAAAGCTAAAGTAGAAATAATTAAATGGATTGCTGCAATTAAAGAGGACCTAAGATCAGCAAATATTTCACAAAGTGAAATTCAGGATAGAGGCTGTTTCAGACACAAGGTGAACGTTTGGAAGGTTGGCCAGAGAGAAAAATGTAGGAAGACTGGAACAACTTGGTCTGACGAAAGGAAAAAAGCTCATAGCGAAAGAATGAAATTAGTATGGGCACAAAGGAAGGCTAACAACAACAAACGCCTCTAATTGTACTTCGTGTGGTCCACTAGGGCCCATACGTGAATAATAATAATATATAGATAAATTAAACAAAAGTTGATGCAGCTGTTTACAGAACCGGAAATATTAGAAGTTGTTGAAAACGCAAAGGTTGGGATGATTGTGGCATGTTCAAAATTAAGTTTGACAGAATACCGAACAGAATATATGGTTATAATTTAGGAGGAAAAAAAGCGATAACCAAGAACGAATGTACTTTTATTTCTTCGGTTTTCAATCATTTATAACAAAAACAATTATTTTTCATTTTGCTTACATTTCAGTTATTTTTATTAACCATCCTTAGAACAACTGCAATCTTAAATTATATTTCATTTTTATCTATATATACTATTGGTTATAAACCATATATTAACGTTTTAAAAATGAGCTTCGTTAGTTGCGGTGTCTAAGGCGGCAGCCTGACGATACGGCTGTTAGCGTGAAGCTTTTCTAAATGCTTGTTGATGTTTCTCGGCAAGAGTGTAAAATCTGACAAGGAATCACCATTAAGTCACGCCAGTTCGAGCATGAGTTAGGCCGGATGCCTTCTGAGAGGTTTTCTACGTTAGTCACTCGCCAGTAACCCTAAAAGTTGACTTTTAAAAAAACATGATATTTCTTTGTTTGGTGTCTAATTGATATATTTTCTAAATGTTTTACCTTTATATACATTTCTTTTGAGTAAAAAAAAATAACCAAAACGTCAGCAAGCGTCTCCCAAGATTGGTTTCTGGCGTTAAACTGTCATCAGTTGGGCTCAAGCCGACTAAAAACTATGACCATATAAATCGCCTATGTCGAATAGTGGCAGCAATCACATGCAGCTCATGCCATCCTGTAGTAAACGTCCGCAAGAGTCAAGCCCACTGTAATTAATATGTGGGATTAAACCTTAAACAAAAAAAAGGGTCTCTTGATCGACATCAATAAAATAATCGATAAAAAATTTTCTTCGATTTATATGTTGTTTTGCATTGGTTGTTATCATCATAAAATTTCTTGTTTGTTGCTATGGTTTTTTGATATGTACCGATTTAAATAAGGATCTTTATTGCAGTGTCAGTTGAAAAATAGACTGTTTTCAACTTTTCGATCTTTTTTCTTCTTTTTCTTCTTGGTTAGTTAATTATTAATGGAATTTACGTTTGTTGAATATGCCGACATACATTTATTGTATGGGCTTGCGTCATGTAATGCCCTTCAAGCCAAAAGGCTTTATAAAGAACAATTTTCCAATAGAAGAATTCTGATAAGAAAACCTTTGAAAGAGTGGATCGTCGTATGAAGGAGACAGGTAAAAACTACGATGTTTTATTTTTTACTTGTAATTATCGAATGATATAGATTTAATGTCAAGTGTCGTAAATAATTTTAGGAAGGTTTGATAAAGCCAGCCGCAACTGTTGAAATCAAATCCATCGCACTGAGGATGTTGAAGAAAACATCCTAAATGCCGCAGAAGCAGATCCTTCACCAAGTGTCCAAAAATTGGCTGTCGAGTTTGATCGCGCAAAATCGACGTTGAGACCGTCGAGAATTCTTAGAGACCAACAGTTGCATCCGTACCAACTTCAAAAAGTCCATACGTTTATTCCCGAAGACTTTCCGCGGAGGATTGAATTTTTTTAACTGGGTTTTAGATCGGCACAGAAACGATGCAAATTTAACTGGTTCAGTGCTATTTACGGAGGAAGCTGGATTTTCTAATAATGGCATCATAAACTCCCATAATTTGCATTTATGAGCAGAGGAAAATCCCCATGCTTCTATTGTAACGCATCATCAGTAGCAATTTGAACCCATCAACGTGTAGACCGGAATCATTGGACAATATTTAATTGGATCATTTATATTGCCAAAAAAGTTAGCTGGAGAATTTTATATGCAATTTTTTCAAAACCATTTGCCAGAACTGTTAGAAGGTCTACCTCTGGCAAATACGACGTGATATGTGGTTCATGCATGATGAGGCCCCACCACATTTTGGTCTAGTATTTCGAGAACAGCTTAACAGGAACTTCGAAAGTTGATGAATAGGTAGAAGAGGACCAGTGGTTTGGCCTCCTCGACCACCTGACCTAAATCCATTAGATTTTTTTTGTGGGGCTATTTAAAAACTTTACTCTATAAGCCCAATGTGATTAAAAGGGTTCATTTTAAGAAGTACCTACTTAGTAACCATCTTATTAAAAAAATATTAAATTACACCTAGTATACAAAAACTTTGTTTATTCATTGAAATTTATTTTGTCTTCTTCAAAGTAATCGCCCCTCACTGCAATAGATTTATTGTAACATTTATACTAGACTTCAAAACTGTTCTTATATTTGACTTCTGGAATTTCCTACAAAGCAGCCAGCGAAATCTTTTCAATGGATAATCTGGATGCAAAACGGCCTTCACGGAGTTTTTTTTTTTTTTTAATTAAATAGGAAACTTTCATACGATACCATGTTTGGTCAATATGGTGCTTATAGTATGGCATTTGTTTGATTTTTACCGAAAAAATTACGAACAATTATTGACGTACGGTAATTTGTTATAGTGGAGGTAAAACCACTAATTGTTGTGCTACAAAAAAATTTTTTTTTAATAGGTCTTAAGTAAATAACTGCCCGCCCTTTCCCTATTTCCCCTTCAAATAACGCTATAATTTCTAACTTAACAAGCGAAATGAAAAGAAGTTTCTTCTGAAAAGAAACTTAAAAACAAATGGTTCTATCGTTACATAAAGAACCCGATTTTTAAAACAATAGTGACCTAACATTTTGATCATAGTAAAATATGTTAATCGCGACAAATACGTTTAGTAACTAGTAATAAAATATTAATAGGCAGCCTCGGTATCAACATAAAATGATGAAGCGCTTAAATGTTTATCCTCCATGGAAAAAAAATATTTCAAGAAATATCCAAACGCATCAGATAAAAAGCCTGCCTCAAGATGCCTACATCAAAACATTGAGCTAAAATAACTGATCCTAATCTTGGTTTTCATGTGTGCGTACTTGCCTCTGCCTTTTTTTCTTGTACTTCGCATCGTATATCTTCATCGAACCATTGTTTTCTGAGAAGGTAGATCGCTAAAACAGATGAATAACCTGTATTGTATTACTTTAAATAATAAAAAAAAAATAACAAAGGGCGATTTGTAATTGGAAGATCGAAGAGAATCAATTTCCGATGATTTTTTGTTGTGAATTATAACATGATGTATAATAATAATATCGGTTTATCAGAAAAGTCCGTAGGAATTTTCCGAAGAGAAAGAAAAACGCAAATAGTGTAGGTAAATATTTATTTAAACTATTATGGAAATATCATTATTATTTACAACTTTCTGCCAATGTAGTGGCTGGTCCTTTTCCCAAAAATTTGCATCTATATTGCTAAAGAATATCAACAGCTTGTTTTTCACCTCCTCTTCTATTTTAAAAGATTTCTCATTAAAACTATTTTGGAAAGAGCAGAATAGATGGTAATCTGAGGATGTAATGTCCGGTGAGTAAGATGGACGGCAAAACATCCCAATTCAGCTCAGCATTTTTTGCTGTGGCCTGACTGAAACGTGTTGTCGTGTAATGTCATGATGAAACACGACACCTTTCCTGTTTGCTAATTCTGGTCGTTTATTTTCAATTGCTGCCTTCAGCAGCTCTAAGTAGAGGGAGAGAGAGAATTTAGGAGAGTTAGGTCGCTTCAACTATTAGATCATTTAGTGACCATACGCAGATTGTCGGTCAAATCACTGTGTTTGTCGATAAAGCATCAAATCCGGGTTCCGGTGTTTCCACAAGGTCTTTCTATCATATATCATTTCTGCCAATGTAGTGGATGGTCCTTTTGCCAAAAATTAGCATCTATATTGCTAAAGAATATCAACAGGTTGTTTTTTACCTCCTCTTCTTTTTAAAAGATTTCTCATTAAAACTATTTTGGAAAGCGCAGAATAGATGGTAATCTGAGAATGTAATGTCCGGTGAGTAAGATGGACGGCAAAACATCCCAATTCAGCTCAACATTTTTTCTGTGGCCTGACTGAAACGTGTTGTCGTGTAATGTCATGATGAAACACGACACCTTTCCTGTTTGCTAATTCTGGTCGTTTCTTTGCAATTGCTGCCTTCAGCAGCTCTAAGTAGAGGGAGAGAGAGAATTTAGGAGAGTGAGGCCGCTTCAACCATTAGGTCATTTAGTGACCGTACGCAGATTGTCGGTCAAATCACTGTGTTTGTCGATGAAGCATCAAATCCGGATTCCGGTGTTTCCACAAGGTCCTTTATGATACGATTTGATGGAAGGTAAATTTTTGAATAAACGAGTGTTTTGGAACATTTATGTGGGAGATATGTAGGAACATATCTGAAGTTAAGATAACAAGTATTTTCCCAAGTTATTTGGACCGACTAACAGAGAGATTGTAAAAACATATATTGTTCATGTGTAATTTTATATTACAATTTTATATATATTTTTACATTATTTATATATTATTTTATATTTATATACAGAATTTTATATTACAATTTGAACAAACTAACAGATCCTTGTGTATAAATAAAGGTAAGCATAAAATAGATAAAAATATATTAAAAAATGAAGAGAAAACAAAAGTAAAAGTACAAGCCACAATGAGCCTTTTCCCTTGCTTTTATTATTATCCTTATCATAATTTCTCCCAGAGTCCTGAGATTTTTACGAATGTTATCGGTTTTTGATAGTTTTTTGGTAAGAAAATTGCTGATAATTCCGTGTTTATTTCAACAGTGTTTCTAAGCCCTAAGGTGTTTGTACATTCGATTAGTAGGTGTTTCATTGACAAGGGACAGTTACACTGAATGCATCTTGGGATATCATCACCCTTTAATAAGTAACGGTAATATCGTTACTGACCACATTGAATTAGAAAATGTCTTTGAAATTGGAGGATAAAATGATGAATGGCATTGGTTATGAATATTAATATTTTAAAAAAATGGCTCCCGTAATATATCATTCAACATTGGGCGTGAGAGTTTTAATGATGTTAAATAGCTCCTGGTACAATACAATCCAAACCATTCATGTAATTTAACATTGAAAATTTACCTTTTCAAATTTACATTCAAAATGGGCAGTACGGATTTTAAGATATCCTAATAAGTCCTGTGATGTAGATGAACATTAATATTTAAAAAAAATCTTAATAGCTCCTATAATATATCACTCAACATTGCACGTGAGAGTTTTAATGATGTTTAATAGCTCCTGGTAGATAACATTCGAAACTAGCCATTCAATTCTTAAATACCTCAATAGTTCCTGTAATATAACTGAAAATTTAAATATTTTAAGATCTCCTGTAATGAAACATTCAAAATGGCTAGTGATGTGTTTAATGATTTTAATAGCTCCTGTAATATCCTATTCAAAATGAGTAGTATTAATTTAAAAATCTCAAGAGCTCCTCTTATAAAATATTCAGAATATCCAACCGATTGTAAAACAAAGTTAATATTTTACAAATCAACATCTTGTCCGCATTATTTGGTGAGTTATTTTTTGTCAATGTTACGTTGCGAATAAGCAAAGATTTTAAAATAAAAACTTATTAACCTATTCAAATACTATTTGCAAATATTAATATTAACAGAACTTGGTGAATCATCACCCTTTAATAAGTGAGAGGCCAGGGGGAGTACTTTATAGGTAATAGGTAAAAGGGGTCGTCCAAAATGATGTGGGAGATTTCTGATAAGTGATGGAAATGGTGAGAAACATCCAGTCTTCTAGGTGATAAGGTTATATCTCTAGGTATTAGTAAAAAAATTGTACCCTGCAATATCAAGTCTTTAATATAGACTAAATCCGTATTTCAGGAATGAGTTAGATCTAACTTTTAATGGTTCAGTTGACGTAATTGTGTTTAGACTGGGGATAGGGCTAACTGGAAAACCTCCTCTGGCCAGTCTGATGCAGCGATTCTGAATCACATCTTGTTGGGAGCACATCCGTACACTATGATCCCATAATTTAATCTGGAGTGAATCAGGTATTTATATATTTTCAACAAACTTCTATAGTCTGATCCCCAGGAGTGTCCCGACAAGCATTTTAGGATGATGTAGATTGTAGATGTGTGATGTAGATTCACTTTAAATACGAATGTGCTGTTACTTAGGAATTATTTGATAAATTTGGGAATATTGCCTCTGAGGCCCCAATGGAGCATAGTGGTAAATATGCAATTTTTATGTACCGAATCAAATGCCTGAGAGATATGTAGAAAAGCTGCCATAGAATGATGTCTTCTTAAAAAGAGCTGATTGTATGTCTCCTTGAAAGTGTACCAGGTGGTACAGGTAGTCTGTTGTTGATCTATTTGTCTGAGATCTGATCTAAGTAAAGCGATTCTAGTAGAGGCCAATGATGATGGCTTGGCAGAATGGAAGAAGCTAAAAGTGTATGACTACCTTTCAATCGTAGTAAATATAAATCAATCGTATTAAACAAAATATCGTATCAAATACAGTTAAAACCGCTGAAAACCAGTTACTCATCTCCAGTTACTATTCGCTTCAGAAGTAGAGCCTGAGATTTTTTTAGCAAAGGATTGCATGAAGAGATTCGATTCAGCCGATATTAAACTAATGAGAAAGGTGAACAGGAACCATAAATGCCATGAATCTTATAGGCACCAAGAGTCTTAATCCATGAGGCACCATGAATCTTATAGGCACCATGAGAATGGAAGAAGCTAAAAGTGTATGACTACCTTTCAATCGTACTAAATACAAATCAATCGTATTAAACAAAATATCGTATCAAATACAGTTAAAACCGCTGAAAACCAGTTACTCATCTCCAGTTACTATTCGCTTCAGAAGTAGAGCCTGAGATTTTTTTAGCAAAAGATTGCACGAAGAGATTCGATTCAGCAGATATTAAACTAATGACAAAGGTGAACAGGAACCATAAATGTCATGAATCTTATAGGCACCATGAGTCTTATAGACTTATGCTTGAAAACTTTTACTTGTCTCAAATAGGAGATGCTTAGATTTATTGGTTCCCGCAGAATGGTGCTCCACATATACTGCAAGGGTTACAATAGTGCTTTTGAACGTATATTTCCATAATTCATACATGTGATTATAAATAATTTATAGACCATTTGAAAAAATTAATGATGAAGATCAAGAACTTCCTTATAAATATCGAGGCAAGCGCCTCATCTACTGTCATTAGGCGGAACCTAAAGATGTTTGATTTCAATCCAGTTGTTCCGGGAATTTCGATGATTCAAACAAAACAGAATACTATGAACGATTTGCTTAACGTTAAAAAAAAATGGTCGCTGTGTGAAAAATATTTGTTTTATTTTTAACGATAAAAAATATTTTCTGTTATCGTTTAGTATGATTTATGGTCCCATAAGCAGTAAGTCGGAAAAATTCCGGAACTTTTTAAATAAAAAAATCAGTGAAAATCGAATAAAATTGCAGTTGCAAAATTCATCACTTCCGCATTATTACATTGGTGGGCATATTGAACTAATGTTAGCATAGATTTTTTTATGTCGTTTTTGGGAAACGCCCAATGGGCCTCGTCACGGCTTCTTGGAATTGTCTAACACTGTCACAAAATGCTCCTTTCGTGGGCAGTTTGAGTTTCCGAGCAGAAAATAGTCACAAGGAGATAAATCAGGCGAATATGGAGGAAGTTAAATCACAGACTTTTGCCAAACATTCACGGATAACGACGATTCTGTGAGATGGTGTATTATCGTACCATAAAAACCAATTTCTAGGATCAATATTCGAACCTTACTCGAACGGTTCTCTTCCACAAACGCGCTATAACACTCAGATAATAAAAGGAATAAAACAATTTTTTACTTTGTTATCTATCACTTTTATTTTTAAAACAAAATGTGTGTGCCTATAGTTTCGTAAAACGATTTTACATTCTCAAATACTACTTTAAAACTTTTAAACAGTTTTAAAGTAGTGTTTGAGAATGTAAAATCGTTTTACGAAACTATAGTCACACAAATTTTATTTTAAAAATAAAAGTGATCGATAACAAAGTAAAAATTGTTTTATTCTTTTTTAAAAAATGAAGTATCACAAAGTAACGGACAAATCAATCAATAATTTTTACTCAGATAATATTCACTAGTCACATTTTGATCCTGTGGAACGAACTCCCGAAGTTCGAATCAAATCAATATTGTCTGTGTACTCTCGTGACTTCGGGAAACACATATTTTTTTTAATTTCAGAGAGCCTGGGGACTTCTACGTAGCACTTACAGCGCTCTGTTTGGAGATCGTACTTAAAGCACCAAACCTTATCACCAGTTACAATCGATTCCAGTAATGTGATGTTCCGTCTAGCTGTAATAAGGTCATTGCAATATTCAAGGCGAGTCATTTCTTGGTTTTTATTTAAGACGTGAGGAACAAATCGAGCACAGGCCTTTCCGTTTGTATAACTCCTTTATCAAAATTTCGTGAAGCATGTCTTTGGTTGTAACTCCTCCGCTATCCATATCACAGTCGAATTCACATCGTAAGCGATCATTTCACGCACATTTTCCATCAACTTATCGCAATTTTTGTTTTTTAGCCGACGTGACTTTGAGTCATCTGACAAAGCATCATGACCATCCGGGAATCTCTTCCGGGAATCTATTCGAACACCTGTGTGCAAGATAAGCAATGATCACCATTTTTTTTTCATCAGTTTTAATGTTTCTGTAAAAGTTTTACCGAGCTTGAAACAAAATTTAATATTAACTCTTTGTTCCATCGTGTTTTTGTGACGAGGTGACAAAAGCTATGGTCAGTTTAAACGTCATAACTTAACAAGTGGTTGATCGATTCTAATGGTATTTTTGTATAAAACTTATTTAAACTTTCTTAATGATAGAGATTTACCAAATTTAATCTCCTGTTAAAATATTTTACATTTTTTTTTTAACGTAGGTCCCTTTTAAAATATCTATATTCATTAAATTCGTTCATTTATTAGACATGAGCTACTTTATACCGATTGTATTCGATCTCCCTTTTAATATTATTTTTCTTTAAATTACTACATATTCCAATATAATACGAATATAATAATAGGCATAATAGATATATAGGCATAATATAACGATCGGAATTATGTCAAATTTCACGTAGGTTTAAACACTTTATTATTTCAAAATTCACCAAAGTGATATTGACCAACAATTATAAATATACGGTATAGGCAAGGAAAAAATGTATTAACAAATTGTCGCATACTAGCACCGGCTTCCCCTACAAAAATAAAGGCGAGCCGGCGGCTGTGTGTTCTGCATGTTATGTAATTTTTATTCCGGTATTTTTTTCCAGGTGGCCGGCAAGACCAGGCTGGCGTTCGTCTCTGCGCAGGCTGTCTGACTGGTTTCGGCCTGTGGTGGGGTAGGACAAGAACCCACAATGTCACTGCGTTGGCCAAACTTTGGTCTTCGACTTCATACCGTCATACGAAAAAGGAAAAGGATAGCCTTTTTCGATAGGAATTCGCACATGGTACGATTACTAACAGATTTCATGTTTAATATAGTATTAATATCTCTACACTTCCATTTAAATATCACAGAAATATCTTAATAAATAGAAAAGGGTGGCAAAGCACTTATAATGATACTTCAAAATGCTGAAAAACTTTCAATTATGAAGAAAAATATTACCATATTGCATCGCTTTCAGTTCTATGATTATACAGAGTGATCGGTAATTGTGTATCACAAAACCTACTACGGTAGTAAACAGTAAAAATTAGGAAAATTTTCTTAATTACCTGTTGATTAGTAGAATATACCAGGTGTGGCGATTAATAATTTTTATTTGTTTATTTTTTAAATACCTTTAATTTGAAAGAAATGTAAAAATGGTTTATTCAAAGTATGCACCATTGCTAGCTGCACGTTTTTCCCATCTCCCTAACAATTTGTGGATGCCCTCCCAGAAAAGCCCTACATCTTTTGTGGTGGTTCCCTGTGTGTGATGGGGCGTTGTTGTACTACAAAATCACCATATATTATCTTTTTTCCAAAGATATTTAGTTTTGCGGTCGATGTTGATGGTTGTCCTGGGTTTTATCGTTCATCTGATGCCTTCCGATGCCTTCCGATCGTTCCCATGACATGCGAACGATCAGAAATGGTTCGGCGACGAACATTTAACCAAATAAACCAACGCCTACAAGCGTCTTGCATTGGGACATTACCATCGTAAGTTTTACAAATATACTAGAGCTTTCACTCGCGTTTTTCTTTTTATTGGACAAGAAAAACAGTTTTGTGTTGCAAACACTCTTTATTTGGCTCGAACCTCGACACACGAAAAAAATATTACGCTAACTCGGATCACTTAAACATGAATAGCTCTTTGAAACGTACTGTCGTATCAACAAAATGACATAAAAGATTAGCATGTGAAACGATCCTTGTTTCCAGTGCCATATCTTAAAGAATTAAGAACTATTAACCGCCACACCTGATATATCCTCGATATGTAACCAAGAAAATTTTATTTACTCTAAAAAAACTTTCTCGATTATAAAGTTTTCATTTTGCTACAGATGTTAATTTTATCATCGTTTCTATAAAGTATTTGATTAAGGGATAAATAACAATTTCATTGATTCCACAGAATATCTTGATTCGCACGTTTCAGTTTACCTATTTGAAAATATAATTGCTTGTAGGACCATCTTTCAATGAATGCATGCATTATGTATTAAATCCTCAACAAAATTCCCGTTTTTTTTAACTTCCTTTAACATTTATTTATAAAAAAATTAGTACAAATCTAATATGCAAGATAATTTCTATAAACTTTTGCTAATTTGTATCCAACTGTCGAATCCAAAATAAAAATAATTATGTGTTTTCAATGTGACAAATCATTAAGGCTTTTTTCGACTTCTTCAAGAGATGTGAAGCCGCTATCAAGCAGGAAATCAGCAATCTCATATTTCAGGAATCGAAAGAGATGAAAATCTGAACAAGCCATGTTTAGGGAATACGCTGCGTGCGATAAAATCTCCCAGTACAACTCGATGATCATTTCCAGAGTCCTTTTTCCTATACGTGGTGGTACATCATCTTAAACAAGACTTTTGTTCCCTTGCCGATATAAAACCCTTTTTCCCACATTGTCACTACCACGAATCAGAGATTGTTAACAATGGTCAGCACATCAAGGCATCTACTTTTATTCTCAGATATTAGTTCAAAGTTCAGTAGTTCATAGGGGACCCAATGACTCTCTGTTTGAGTTTTCCTTAACTTGGGTAAATGTCTTGCAGTGTTACTCTGAGTTACAGCTCGAGCTCTAGTAGTGTACGATCAGAATTTTCTTCCAACACTGCTTTCAATTCTTTATCCTCAACTTTTCTGACTGTCTCGGACGTTCTATATTATCTAAGTCCAAATTTTCAATTCGAAAAAATTGCTAGAATCACTTCTTACAAGTATTGTATGAAACAATATCTTTCAAAACAGCAGTAATCATATTTTCAGATTTTTCAGCATTTTTTTTCGCTAAAACGACGAAAAGGAGACAGTGTCTCGAATATTACTTTTCAAACCACATCGCGTCTACAACTGATTTTTCAGCTGTTCCACAAAATTGTGTAGCGTCCCCGCAAAATTTTCATTTAATTTATAATGCGTTTAACAACAATAAAACCGGTCGCTGTGGTCAGGCGGCTTAGTCACTCGCTACGCCAGTACGAATCCTGCCGTTTCATCACGGACTGTCTGAGATTAACACCGAATGATAAACTATACTGCCTTGCTGGAATTGTGCCCCCCTCCCAGCATTAGAAGCGAAGTGGTAGCCAGAAAAGAAAAACTTAAATCGTCTGCGTTTACGAGCCATCCTCTATCCAAACATCACCTGACCATCGCAGACTCAAATCGAGTAGAGTTTCCTGCACACAACACACAATCTTACTAACACACCGCAACAAACTAGATTTGAAACGTCGCAAGATAGAAACGCCAATCTTCCAGAATGGTTTATACCAAAGGAGGAACTTCCCTCAGAACACACAGAGGAATGAATGATATGTAGGTAGATCCCTAAATAGACTACTATCCGGAGTTACAAGATGCAAAAGTAAAATAAACAGATGGAATGATCAGATGAATCGGTGTTGTGCGATTGTAAACATGAGCAGACTACTGCCCATCTCATGTAATACCAGCTATGCCTAAACTCCTGCACAAACCAAAGGTTGATAGCCTGAAGGGGGTGCTGACCGGGGTTGTCGGTGGCTGATGATCGTGGTTCGGAACCCACCTTAAGCTGTAGGTCCAGTCGCTAACTAGCATGTAAGTTGCTGACGCGTCTGTAACCCCATGAACCTAAACGAACCGTTTCATTTGTTAAGTTAGAAATTATAGCTGATTCTTTAAAATTGATACATTTATTGAGCAAGAAACTTGCAATAAACTTGTCTAAAGAATGAAATTTCTTGCTAAGAAAGTGTTACGGCGATAAAGTATTACAAAGACGAGCTATGCCAAAAAACTGTGGCACAATGGTTACAAGTGGAACAAAGAGTTTAGTAATGGTAGCAAAGCAACTAAAGATGGACTTAGTTCAGGACGTCCTTCCATGTCAACCAATGAAGAAACCATTACCAAAATCAAGCAACACAAAAATTAGAAAAACCCTCATATAAACGATGTTACGAGTTAAAAGTATAGTATGTCTTGAATTGTATTCAATGTCTTTGAAAGTGGTGATATTGGCCATGAAATGCCCATGACAACAAAAAAAAAATGAGAATTGCCAAATTTTGCATTGTTGGAAAAAGACGATATGCAAATTCAACAACAAATAGCAGAGAGGTTAAATGTTGGTTGCCGAACTATTTGTGATTGTTTGCTTGCCATGTGACATGGGAGAGATCCAGAAGTCAGGGAAATGAATACCACATTAGCTGAACGACAGACAAATAGAAAAGCGAAAACGGTGTGCCAAGTTTCGTTTTCTCGGTATGAAAAAAACACTTTTTTGCATTGGATCATGACTGGAGACGACGATGGATATATTTCGAGAACTCAAAATGCAGAAAATCATAGGTTGATCCAACCATGCCATCAACATCAACCCCAAGACCAGATTGCTTTGAAAAGATGAGAATTGTGGGGTGGGTTCCGAAGGATATTGTGTACTATGATTTTCTAAAACCAGGTAAAATAGTTAATTCAACAATTTGAACAATGCATCGATCGAAAAGCGACCAAAATGGGCCCAAGTGGCAATGCCCTGTCACATACAGCGAAAGCTGTCAGAGACACCATTTCCGCACTTGGCTGCCCGACATTTGCTTCACTCACCGTACTGACCAGACTTGGCCCCTTCCGACTACCACTTGTCTTCATTGATGTCTCATGGACTTTCCATGAAACATTTCAACAATCATGGAGATGTCGAAAAATGACTTGATAACTGGACGACTTCAAAAGATCAAAAGAGAAGTCAGTTTTTCGGAGAGGACATCCACAAATTGCTAGGGAGATGGGGGAAATGTGCAGCTAGTGATGGCACATACTTTGTTTGAATAAACCATTTTTTATGTTTCTCCCAAATTAAACGTATTTTTTTATAAGAAAAAATTTAGAATTACTATCCACCACACTTGGTAAAACATTCGATGTTTAATATGGAACTTATCCACACTATATCTATAATTTTTATAAGTTTCATCTATTTTTTCCCAAAATTTAACAAGCACACGACATATCAATATATTTAAATAGAACATAGGTTTGGTAACCAAACCTAATTATATGTTATAAGTTATATTATTGTCATAGATGGCAATGTTTTAAAGAATAACAAAAAATTTGATTACTATAAGTATCCCAAATAATTATTAAATAAAATAATTAATTAAAGAACGATTTGATAACTATATTAAAAGTTATTTAAAGCACATAATTTGTGGATTTGAGTATCATTTTGGAAATATTTATTTCACTGTTTGCTAGTTTTTCTATCGAGACCAATAGTTTAGCAAATAACCGCTAAACTATGCGCCGAATGTTGTCATTAATCGACTATTATAGCAGGCCTTCGCGAAGAAAAGAGACGGTCCATACCCCGACCATCGCGGTATCCTTGAGAAGGTCACCGACTTGTCGTTATGCGACCGCCAGAGGCGTACAATCAGTGGCGGCGGATCCTCCCCCGATTATTATTTAGTTGATTCGCATAAATCAACTCGCTCTGACGCAGTACCAGCTACTCGAGTTCCACCAGGTCTCCCGGGGATGTCCACGACCATAAATACTGACCGTTCAGACATGTATAACTAACTGAAATAAAGGGGATGAATTTTTATTTAATAGATCTGTTTTCTTTTGCCTTAATTAACTTTCGCTCATACTAAAGGATTATTCAATAAAAGTGTCAAAACTTTATAATGAGGCACAATGACAGCTACAAGTGAGACATTTAGTTTCAAACTAAGATACATCAGAAAAACCAAATTTTACAGGAACGCAGAAACATTTTTGGAGGTCGTGGATGAAGGGATAGAATTTTCAAATTGTGACGTAATTTATACATTTGAGGCAGCTATCTTTTAGTGCAATTACAGCCCAGTTTGTAAAATAAATTGATGATGTATCTGGTTTTGAAACTCAGTTATGTGATTTATCTGTTTTTATAAATTAATCAAAGTTGCAGATAGTAAAAAATATGTATTTATAGAAAAAGTAACCTTATTTTTAACATTAATTATTTTATTAATTACTATTTTAAACAACTAAATCGGTAACTTTTGGCATATTCACACTGCTCTTCAGAGAGGTTCTCTTCTTGATTCACATTTTCTTCTGTAATATCTTGGTTCAATTCATCTTCGCTCTCTATGTTCTCTTGATTCATTTTTTCTGCGTTATCTGAGATTGCGCAAACATAGTTTGATAAAGATACCAAATTTCTCCGAAAATTCTTCTTCCAAACTTCTCCCAAACTGTTTTGCCAAAAGTGCTGAAACATCATACAGTTTTAAAGGGTTAAACTGTTGTTGGAATTTATATCAAAAAATTCATGAGAGACATCTAGAGGACACTTACTCAATTATACAAATGTCAAACTAGTCATGTTACCATATGAATATAGTTAGCATCGAACATACGACAGGGGTGTATCATTTACCGCTAACCCTCCGTTTTTAACAGGTTATGGGCCCAGACCCACGTGGTTTTGTTCTTGCGTAGTATCGGTAACTGTTTTTTTAACGTCGTCGAATTGTGCAGAACTCGAAAATGGCAGGAAGTTACTTATCCAGTGTGCCAAAGCTTCTCGATAGAGAAAATTACACAGATTCAGTGCAAATTGCGAAAACGAAGGCCAAATTAGTGTTGACCTTAGATACATCGATATATTCACACGTGAAAGAAGCAAAAGCAGCTCAGGATGTGTGGGAAAAATTAAGATGTTTGTATGCAGACAGTGGTTTTACAAGAAATATCAGTTTGCTGCGATCTTTAATTTCCTTACGGTTGGAGAACTGTGATTCAATGGAAAACTATGTGAATCAGATGATTGAAACTTCGCAGAAGTTAAAACGAACAGGTTTCAATATAGATGAATATTGGATCGGATCGTTGCTATTTGCAGGGCTCTCGGAACGATTCAGTCCTATGATTATGGCGATTGAAAATTCCGGTGTTACCATATCTACAGATTCCATTAAAACTAAACTCTTGGATATGGAGGTAGATGGAAGTAGCTGAAAATCAAGCGCTCTGTACGTAGTAAACAAACGCAAGAGTGGAATGAGAGATGGCGCTAAAGGCAATCTCACTGACGTAAAGTGTTTTCGTTGTAAACAGTTGGGTCACTTTATGAATAAATGCCCCGAAAATAAACGAAACGAGAACTCAGGCAAAAAGAAAACATCCAGTGCTTTCAATGCAGTGTTTTTCAGTGGACAATATACAGAAAACGAGTGGTATATTGACTCAGGAGCAAGTGTACATTTAGCTTCAAGAAAGGATTGGCTTGAAAACATAAATTACCATGTAAAGCCCAAAGAAATTATGATTCCGAACAATATGGTTGTACCAGTGGTGTGTTTTGGAGACATAAAAATTCAAACAATTGTCAAGAATGAGAAGCATGATGTTGTTATAAAAAATGTTTTATATGTCCCTGATTTAACCACAAATTTGTTGTCTGTTGGTGAGTTGATTAAAAATGGAAACAGAATCATTTTTGAAAAGAATGGTTGTAAAATTTTTAATTACAAAGGTTTTATTGCTGTAGCTGACATTAAAAATAATGTGTATGAACTGAAATAGGTAAAACAATGTCAAAAACCTGTAGTTAACTTAGCAGTAACAGCTGATATTTTACATAGGAGGTTTGCTCATTTAAATTACACATATTTAAAACTAATGCAGCAGGGAGCAGTTGAAAGGCTTACGTGCAATGACAACTTAAATAGAAGTAAAGTTTGTGAGGTTTGCTATCAAGGGAAACAATCAAGACTTCCATTTACAAACAAAGGCAACAGAGCAGAATCCTTGTTGGAAGTGGTACATGCTGATATATGTGGACAAATGGATGAACTTTCTATTGGAAGATCAAGGTATTTTCTATTATTTGAAGACGATTATAGTAGAATGGCTTTTGTTTATTTTCTTAAAAGGAAAGATCAAGTCATAGATTTCTTTAAAGAATTTAAAGATATGGTTGAAAATCAATGTAACAAGAAAATAAAAATACTACGAAGTGATAATGGTGGAGAATTTTGTAGCGAACAATTTGAAAGATTTCTTCGAAGATCTGGCATATTGCATCAAAAGACTAACCCTTATACTCCAAAACAAAATGGGATGCTTGAAAGAATGAACAGGACAATTGTGGAAAAGGCAAGATGTATGATTTTCGATGCAGATTTGTCAAAAAGTTTTTAGGCGGAGGTCGTTTATACTACAGTCTAATTGCGTAATCGCAGTGTAACAGCGGGTTTAAATAAGAGTACACATTTTACTATATGGAATGGTAAGAAACCAAATGTAAGCCATATGCGCATATTTGGAAGTAAAGTGATGGTTCATATTCCAAAAGAAAAGCGTAGAAAATTTGACAAAAAATCCAGCCAAATGATACTTGTTGGATATGATGAAAATATAAAAGGTTACCGACTCTATGATCCAAACACAAAAGACATTAATACAAGCAGAGATGTCATTATAATAGAAAAGAAAAAGGAGCAAAAAACTTCAATCATGATCACTGATAATCCTTCAGAGAATATTGAACCAGTGGGGGAGACATCTATAGACAGCAATGAGCTCATGGATGATGACTCTGAAAGTTACATGGATGATTCTAATGATAGTGATTTTCTTGTATCAGATGACACAGTAAACCAGTGTGAGCCCACTAGACGGTCAAAAAGGGAAAGAAAACCGAAGAATTTTAATGACTATGTTACATACATGTGTATAGGTGATATAGATATAGAAGATGTTCCCATAACGGTGTCGGAAGCGTTTTCCAGACCAGATAGGCTATGTTGGCAGCAAGTAATGGAAGAGGAAATGAGTTCATTAGAAGAAAATCATGCATGGGATCTGGTAGATCATCCAGAATGTGCAACAGTGGTTCATTGGTGGACATTTCTTATTGTGTAAGTTTCTTGAGTCGATACAATAACTGTAGCAATACATATACTTGGAAATGTGCTAAGAGAGTGCTACGATACTTGCAAGGTACTAAAGTCATTGTATGACATTTACAAGGGATGATTTAGATTTGCAAAGGTATGTAGATGCAGATTGGGGATCTGATAAAAACGATCGTAGATCTTATACAGGTTATGCTTTTGTATTTTATGGTGGCAGCATATTATGGAAAAGCTGTAAGCAAAATACTGTGGCTCTCTCTAGCACAGAAGCTGAATATATGGCTTTAAGCGAGGCTGCTAAAGAAGCCATGTATTTGAGAAATTTGTGGTCTGAGTTGATAGGAAAGTTGGATTGTATACAATATATAATGATAACCAAGCTGCTCAAAAAGTATCTGTTAATCCAATTTTTCATGAACGCTCAAAGCACATTGATATTAGATATCACTTTATAAGAGATGGTGTATCAGCAAACATTATAAGTATAAAGTATTTGCCTACCAATGATATGATTGCTGATATTCTAACCAAAAGTTTACCTAGTGTAACAAATGAGAAGTTTGTATCAAACTTAAGACTAAAACATACTTGAAAGTATTTGTTTAATTTTTGATAAGCGGGGGTGTTGGAATTTATATCAAAAAATTCATGAAAGACATCTAGCGGACACTTACTCAATTATACAAATCTCAAACTAGTCATGTTACCATACGAATATAGTTAGTATCGAACATTCGACAGGAGCGTATCATTTACCGCTACCCCTCCGTTTTTAACAACTTTTACGCCAACAGGTATAGATTTTGGAGTTTCAATAATCTTCTTAATTTTGTTTGTCTTCTTGCAGACATATTTGTACCTTCCTATATCAGTTTTATAGTGCACCTCGCCCCTAACAAGGATGTTACCATTTTTGGTGCTAAGCTGGAATATAAACCTTTTACAAGGATTAAATTAGAAGTTCCACTGCCCGGGTGGACGCACAACTTTTGCAACAACTGTTTTCCAATCGAAATTTATTCCAGCTAGAGGTCGAACAGTTGCGTATTCGAAACTCTTTGTACTCTTCGAGTACTCTTAGGGATCTATTATGACATCAGACCTTTTAATACCTTTTTCAATATGTGCAAAAATTATGTCGGGTGGAGGAAACAAAAACCCAACAACAGGAAAAATGTATTCTATACTCATGACGTTCTGAGGGGTATTTTTCAAAAACCATACACTTTAGATTCCAATCATATACAAATTTTTATTGTGAGCTCCACGTCCATCTAAAGCCATGCGAATCACTCTGATAGTTTCTGGAATATTATTATTGGATAGACAGTGATATACTGAAGAGCATTTTTAGTTGGGTCCTTTATTATGTTCTGTTTCATCCCATTCATAGGTAAATATATTTTCTTTTGTTTGCTTACATTTTGAGTTACCAACGACTATGGTGAGGTTATATTTGAATAGATGATATATAGATGATATATATATATATATATATATATATATATATATATATATATATATATATATATATATATATATATATATATATATATATATATATATATATATTATATATATATATATATATATATATATATATATATATATATATATATATATATATATATATATATATATATATATATATATATATATATATATTATATATATATATATATATATATATATATATATATATATATATATATATATATATATAAATCTATATATCATCTATTCAAATATAACCTCACCATAGTCGTTGGTAAATCAACCATAGATGATGATATATAGATTTGTATAGAAATAAGCACTTTGATCTGGAACCCCAGGTAGAACTTGATTCTTCTGGCAATCAAAGGATATTATTAGATCATCTTTTTTTTCCTTTAAAAACAAATAAAATGCTTGCGACTTTAATTTATTGCATTTGTTTTCAGCTATCGACATTTCTTTACTTTTTGTTCTTTCTCAGTGTTTATTCTTTCATCGAGGTAAATGCAAGTTGAACATTCAGCTGTTCTTCAGTTTACAAAACCTATATTAAACTCTGTCCAGAATACATGTCTATAATGAGTTAATTTAATACCCTACAAACGTATTAAATTTTATTGTTTTCTTTTTTGTAGGCCTTTTTTTAGATTACGTTGTGATCCGTGAAAAAACCTTCTTCAATTGTATTTAGAGTTATTTATAAAATAGAATTTATATTTATCACAATAGAAACAAAAATACGTACAAAGAAAAAGATCAATACTAAGGTCATTGTTTAGAAAATTTAATGCCCTATAAAAATATGCCTAGAAAATCTCAAACGGTTCAAAAGTTATAGCGTTTTTAATGAAGAATTTTTTTGCGTGATATTTAAATGGAAAATTTCAAATGGCTACCGACACCTTTTAAAATTGAACAATTTTTTTTCCAATAGCAGACTTTTTTCTCAGTAAATCGGTCCTTTTAAGTCCATAAGTTCGATAGTTTAGTTTATTTGGTTCACCCTAATCTATATACTTCAATAAAAATGAATATTGTCTTGTCTTTAGCTCTGAAATTAGTTCCACTGGTGTATAATTTCTTATGAAAAATTAGCTGGTTATCTCTTGTTACTTCCCTGCAAAGATACGCTCATAGTTTCTTGCTATGTTGGCAGGAGATACTCTTTTGTAGACCAGGGGAGGCATACCTATAAATATAAAGCTCTGTAGCATCAAATATCGCAAATATGTTTGATACTTACACAAAATTCTGGCTAACTGCCATATGTTGAGCTGAAACCACAAAAAAGAGAAAAAAACAATTTAATATCCACACTATTTACTAGATAGCGCTCAGAACCGGAAATGATACTGTAAAATTAGAAATGCAAAAACATAGTCGAAAACTAAACATACCTTTGCTTTCTTAGTTTTGCTCTTCTCCATAAATCTTCATTTCTTTTTTTCTTATGCGAATTTTCAACATTTTCGGAAGGATTGATTTTCATTACTTCAACCGAAACTTCAAACTCCAAATAACAACAATCCAAACTACAAGCCAGACAAATGACGCTGTTTACAACATGTTTTAGAGTTAATGTAATGTAACCGTCAATGCAACGCACATAATTTTTTTTGAATCTATCTGGTTTTGAAAGTAATATTCTCATACTTATCTGTTTTTGAAATTAACCAAAATATTTGTAAGCCAATATATAGTTGATGTATCCAGAATTAAACTTTAAAGTGTATGATATATCAATTCTTCTATTGGAACATTCGGTGTAAAACTCTAAACTTGAAGAGATTTATCACTAAACCAAATCACTTTTTGAAAACTCCACAATGTGCAACAAATTGTGCTCTTGTTGTTGTTGTTGCTCTTCTCACTCTGTGTAAATAGAGCTTCTGTGTAATAAGAGCTTTGGATGCATATGAAAGTATCCAAATAGAAAAATGGAAGAAAATCAACGTTCAAATCTGTTCAGTCCACTCTTTCAATCATTAATGTAAGCTCAGTAAACTTCACGGTTCATGATTTTTACACGCTTCATTAGATAGGGTTATCATATAAATAGAACATAGTTTAGTTTTTAGAATTAGATTAAATCATCTCCTGATAATTATAAACATATATAAAATAATTAAAACATATAATGGAATCAAGTTTTGAAAATAATATCGTTCAAATGTTCCCCTCGGCTTCGTCTGGTGAATTTTAGAAGCATTTTGGAAACCAAATTTTCGATTACACTTTCACATGTATCGCGTGGCGTATATAAAGTCAAGAATTGTTCGGGGTTTATTTCTGACAACAAGAGATTTAGCATAATCCTACTAAAATAATCAAAGGGCGTGAGATAGCACGATCGTGGTGGTTAGTTGACTTTACAATTTCGCAAAATAACGCGTCAAGGAGACATTCCTTGCAATAAATCGGTGGTTTCGTCGAAATATGTGACAAGTCGTACCACCTTGTTGAAAGAAAACATTGTTTCTATCTAGATTTATCAGTTCATGACTAAATGATAAATATAATATTTACCATAAACAGTAATATTAGTTTCATTATCCAGATTCTACGTAAAGACGTTAAGTACGTAAAGACGCTTAACTTTTTTACGGATTTATGGCTCCACTTCGAGGCACTATCTTCTGGCTACAGTCTTAAATCTATAATGTTGATGCAGGTTCCATTTTTTCACGAGCAATGTTTGCTGATAGTGATAATGAGATTATTTTGCCTCTTGATTTATTCATGGATCATACAGTTGATTCATTTATATTAAAAAAAAAACCGTGATGTGGATGCGAACGACTCGCCCAGACATAAACGGTCAAGCATTGCTATTTTTACCTTAAGAGTCAATATGACTTTTTTCCGTATGGAAACTAATTCTCCTTTGCTTTTACTCGACATTATAAATAGTGAACAAAGCAGAAGAGACACGTGCTATGCACTCAAAATGATTGCAACGAATTACAAGTTGAAGCAATAAAACAAAAGATTCGACACGGATTATACGAAGACGGCTTATATCAAAAGCCATAGCGTCACGCGAAACCCGGCGGCGACTTATTTATAAAGGAACTTGTTTATAAATACTTTGATGCTTGTTTGTTTTAAAAGGTAACTGATAAATAAATACATATTATTCTAAAAATATAACATGTATCATTAATTTTGGATCTGCACATAAATAAATTTTCAGCCGCGAATACAAAAAGTGGTCACAATTTTTTAATCCGCGAATACTGAAAAAGCAAATAATGAACCGTGAATAAGGAGCTTTGACTGTACTGTAAATAATTGTAAATATTTTCTTGAGGACTCTATAGTACTGTTATGTTTTCACTTAATACACTCGCAAAATTTTCTTTTTGGTATCATCGACAACATTTTCAACCTCTCCATTACCATCGATAAATTTTCATGACTAATAATCCGATTCACTTCAATAAATTTTCCATGGTCAGCGATTTTCTAAGTGCCCATCGTACAATATATTATCAAGCTTAATTAGAGGTAAAGGCCAAGTATGATTATGTTACTACAAATACTACGTAGGACTTTTAACGTAGCATAAAGCAAAGCTTGGAAGTGCCTTTGGTACTATCTGTTGCTTAGTCAGTTATTTATTACGACAAGCAAATTGGTTACAATTTTGTCCCACACTTTTCCTACTTCGGGTATTTTTTTTAAGTATACCCAGTTATTTATACTGCTTTTTATCAGTACAGTGCTTTCTCACTTATTATTTGTTTATAGTAAAACTTTCTCTATTTATAACTATAATTAACCTTTTCAGTCCGAATTGTTTTTTTATTTAACTAACTTGATTTTGTTATATATCCTTCATATTCATCACAAAAAAGAAAAATTATTATTTCAAGTATTTTTTTTCAAAAGGCGGGTATGTTGAGAGTTTGGAACATATATGTCTCATTAGTACCAGCTGTGAGAATATAAAAAAAAGAAATATTCAAAAACTTTTTTTATTTTTTATATATTAAGTGTGATGAGCAGTAAAACAGTGTTTGTATAGTAATAGATTTCAAGCCTCATAAATTGTTTTTGTTCATCTTTCTTGTTTATTCTTGGTACAGCGATAAGACCTTCTTCTTGTTGGCTCTTCGATGGGTAAGTGATCCCTTTTATTCAGTAGCCTGGCACCTGATGACGGCCTACCATATTGTCTTCTGCGTACCACTTTTGCATGTTGTCGGCCATAACTTATTAGAGATTCAGCCAGCGGAACCACATAATCCAAGAAACCGTTGTGATTTTTTTCTCGCTCTTTTACCTCAGTAAATATGATCCAGGAATTGACCTCTGCTGTCATTAGTAGCCGATAGAAAACTTTTTTTCACCATTTGCCGGTCTTTTTATCCATGTCGTAGAGGTCAACGAGTTGATCTGAGATCAACTCCCCCCATATATTTGTTATAGAACTCTACCAACTTTGGGCAAGGAATTTTTGATCGGCTTTCATCTTTCGCTTTTATGTTTGCTACATTAATTCAATCGCCATGACAATTTGAAAGGATTGTTACATCTTTGGTGTCCTTCCATGACACTGCATGTACCATACCGATTGCATAAAAACTGAGCTTCGCCTCTTTGACGCTTTCTATCTGTATCGAATTTAGGCATGTTTTTTTTTCTGGTAATTATTGATGTACCAACTGCAGCAAAAGCTAATTTATTTATAAGTTGAGTACTAGTAAAAACTCATGTCAAAGCATAGGCTAACATCAGTATCTCGAATAATTTCTGCTAACTTCATGACGACATCTTCTCCTGGAGTTGAATTTTGGTTTCTAAAGGGTTATTCCTTTAGGGCTTCTTATTCCATTAAGAGGTTTTGAATGTTGGAAACGAATAAAAAAAACGTTTCATAACATACCTGAAAGTTATTTATGGCAGTGCGAAGCTGGTCAGTGTACAATTATACATGGAATACAACATCTGTCAATGTCAATGTCAGGTTTCAAATGTTTTGTTTTGCTAGTCTTCTTATCTCAAACTTTGTTTATGTTATTCGGTTTCATTGTGGAATTCAGTACAATTTCAGCAATGGAGCGCTACACAGTAGAACAACCTGTTTACATTGTTAAAACGTATTTTCAAAATGGGTGTTCTGTGAGAGCCACATTTCGGCGAATTCGTGAATACTTTGGTGTATGCAATCGTCCGTCAGAAGTAACCATTCGCAAAATAGTGCGTAGATTCGAAACTACCAGATCTGTGAAAGATATCGAAACAAAAGTCCGGGAACGTCCTGCTCGTTCGGTTGAAAATATTCAGGCGGTTCGTGAAAGTGTTACTGAAAATCCACAAATGTCTGTTAAGAGGCGCGCGCAACATTTGGGTATCAGCAGAACTTTAACGTGGCGAATTTTGAAAAAAGACTTAAGTCTACATCCTTACAAAATTCAGCTAACATAGGAGCTAAAGCCAGCCGACCATGGGCAACGCCGTGCATTTCCCAATTCGATCCTACAGATGAACGCAAATGACAATAATTTTTGCGATAAAATCATTTTCAGTGACCAGGCTCATTTCCACTTAAACGGTTACAAAATCGGCACAAAATCGGCACAAAATCCCGATGCAGGCTCAACGTGTCACAGTTTGGTGCGGTTCTTGGGCTGAGGGTATCATTGGACCGTATTTTTTTAAAGATGAAGATGAACGAGCTGTTACAGTACAGCTACAGTTTTTGTTACAGTTTTTTTATGGGATCAAATAATGGACATGGATTTAAAGAATATGTGGTTCCAACAAGATGGTGCGACATGTCATACAACACGTGAAACATTGACTTTATTGCGTGCACAGTTTGGAGAAAGGCTGATCTCCCGGAATGAGGACGTAAATTCGCCACCAAGATCATGCGACTTGACGCCACTAGACTATTTTTTGTGGGGCTATGTGAAGAGCAAAGCTTGCGAAAATCATCCGCAAACCGTTCAACAGTTGAAAGAAGAAATTAGGCGAATAATTCGTGACATAACTCCGCAAATGTATTCAGCAGTAATCGGGAATTTCAACAAAAGAATTGTGAGCTGTCAGAGAAGTCGTGGCGGTCATTTGACAGATGTTGTATTCCACGTATAATTGTACAGTATCCAGCTTCGCACTGCCATAAATAACTTTCAGGTATGTTATGAAACGTTTCTTTTATTCGTTACCAACATTCGAAACCTCTTAATGGAATACCCTTTATTTTCATCTGTTCCTGAATATATATTCAAGTCGTATATGTAGCCAGTTTTTGAATCAAATCTAACCCATTATTTTATCCCTCTTTTAGTAGGTTTTAAGGTACTGTTTCAGGCAAATTCTTCCCTTGAACTTAGACATAGCCTCATCGATACTCTGAAATGAACTCTCACTTCTTGCTTGTGAAAAAGTTTGCTTTAAGTACGAAAGCACTTTTTCCATATAATATATTTTATGGGTGCCATCTGGCTTGTGAAGTATAGTTTGGAACACACTAACTGGAATCTATTCCTAGAAATTGTTTGTTCAAACATTGTGTTGCCAAGTTAAGAATAAGTAGACCAGTAGTGTCGCTGTGCAGGTACTTTCTGTAGGACATTACGAGAAAATATCCAATGACAATCATTACTTTATACTGGTTAGATTTGAGAATAGACTAATTCTTCTAGACTAGAATTTCTTTTTTGTTTGAAGTATATCCAATATTTTATTGATTTTTTCCAGAAATCCATAGAAAAAGGCTTTTGGAGAACAGTTGTACAGGGTTTTTCGGTTGGGATACGTAACCTTGGTAAAAAATTGTTATCTACAGATTTCTAATGGTCCAAAATTATTCGGCGCATCGACCGTTTTGTCATTCTCACTTTCTCCAGAAAATGAACATTCCGTGGACAGTAAATTTTCATTTAATTTGACTTTCCTTTTTACTTTGCTTGTAGATGGTCCCGAAAATTCATCACTTGAACCCATTGAGGATGATTGGACATATTTTGAACCACTATCAATGAACAGTTCATCCTCCATATCGGAACTATTGTCTGCCAACTCCATGAGTTTCTGCTCAGACAATGGTTTATTTCTGAAATGAAAAATCACATTTAACTTCTAGTAATACAACTGGTACAAATTTTTACCATTGGAGAATCCCACTGAGACATATATGTCTCGTCGACAAAATTTAGAAAAAAAATCTGCATGCGTGATATTTACACGCAAAAAAACAGCTTCTATAAGTAATATACAAACATTAACACAGTCACCTACAATTGTTTTTCATAAATTAGTCAAATAAACGCCAAATTCACCAATATAAACGTATAACACATGGTCTACGTGTAGGAAACAGATTTCCTAATGCCCCAAAAAATACACAAACATTTTTGAGTAGGGATATTAAAAACTATACATATTACCAGTGGGGTATCGGCCTGGGTAAATTCAACACGCGTATTTTTCTCTAGGTTTCTAAAACACCTTCTGGGACTTATCATTGGGACTAAAAGGGTAAATCAGTAAATAAAGAATCCTTTGTTTATGATAAATCCTTAAAATATCACTTCAAAAGTTTTTTCGTCGACTTTGGAGATTCTTAATATCCTTCCATTTTTTATAAAATGGTTAATACATTTCAAATAATTGATTGCAAAGGCTGATTTTGTTAGTGTGCCCGAACTTCCGATATTAGTGGCTGTCAAACGAACTTTGAGTTTGCGGGCCTCTAGTGCCAAAATTCTTCAGTTTAGTTTGGCAAATCATCAATGGACGTTTAATATCCGAGCAACGCTTGTAAATTGTCGATATTTCGTATCAAAATCACTGTACTGTACGCCAAATTTATAGAGGCTTATATGGTGCACATAATTGCCCAACCGGACGATGTATTAACAAATTATCGACAAATTCCGAACGCATTTCACGTTAGTCAATGTTAAAACAAAAGCAGGACGGAAAGCTGTGAAACGTTCCGAAGAAAATATCGCCGTTATTGCTGGCAGTGTTGATGAAGCTCCAAATTTATCAATTCGGGGCCGTTCGCAGGAACTTTTTGAATTTTTTGAATGGTATTCATCTAGAAAAGACGTGGTTCCAACAGGACGGGTCCATATGTCATACAGCTAACGCAACAATCGATTTATTGAGGGACTAATTCGGTGAGAAAATTATTTTGAGGAACGGACTCACCAAGGTAATGTGATTTAACGCCTTTAAATTATTTTCTTTGAGGTTATGTTAAATCAATAAACCACCAATTTTTGATCCCTTGAAAGCTAACATAACTCGAACAATTGCGAACATAAAACCCCAATTCCTTGAAAAAGTGGTCGGAAATTGGATTGACACAAAGCGCTTTGTCAGAAGTAGCCGCGGCGGACATTTGTCCGAAATGGTTTATCAAACATTAATGTCATTGAATGTTATTTTACAAGAAATAAATAGTTTCAAAGCATCTACTTAATTTGGTTGTTATTTTATTTAAATTTTAACTTCGGAAGTATTAAAAAACACCCTATACAATAAAATTAATTGCACTATTGGAAACACTGCATTTTTTTTAAATAGACATTTAGACTTTTAACTTGTTGAGGTTATTGACAGTTTTTTTGAACTATATATTTTAGGAGTTTTAGTATCAGATGGGGCAAGTGTCAATGCTACTATTTTGTTATGACGCCATTTTTTTCAGATGTTTGTGACAGTTTGTATTTAATTTTTGTGCAGTGCAGACGTGCAAGTTTTGTGGATAAAGTCATGATAAAAAGAACCAGTGAAATTAAAGAATTCGGAAAAGTTGGGGGTAGGCCCTGCAACAGATGTTCAAAAGCACAAAATATTGCCCATGTGACTTGCTCATATTTCCCTATAAGATTCAAATGGTTCAAGACATGTTGCTTGTACTGTAATTCCACCATAAACAACTTCCATCAAATCAACAATTTTCATACAAAATTAATAATAATTATTTTTATGGCGATTTTTCAATGAAAAGGTTTACATAAATAAGCCCCAAACCATACAGCAACTCAAGCGGCATCCGTGATAAAATAGCTGCATTAACATCAAATATATTTCAATTCTTCTATTGGAAGCTTCGGTGTGAAAAACAAAACCTCCTCCTCTTCAATCCTTGAATCATTTCATAATGCTGCTAACCATAGTTAAGACACAACAGCGAAAAGCGTGTCGAGAATTTAAAAAAGTTAATTGGTGTTTATTCGTTAATCAAATATAATGACAAACATTATGGAAAATGTGTGGAAGAGGACGCAAAGTTATATTGCTGTAAAGACTCAGGTTTGATTGACATAATTTTCAAAAATTAATTAACATAAAACGGCAAAATATATTTATTTTAAAAGCAATTTGTCCCACCCTTTATAATTCATTTGTTTCCACATGTTTTCAATACACTCCAACGTGTTTTCATATTTTTTTGCTAAGATTGGGCTACCATGGAATTTTCCGCAATTCTATTAAAAATTAAAAATTCAGTTCATTCCATAACAGTGTTTAAATAAGGTAGGTTTAAATTTTCTTATCTTCTTATTTTCCTCTAGGATTAATTGAATACTATTTAAAGTTACCTATAAACTTCAAACAAAAATTAATCTTCAAAAGAACATGCGAGTTCCAAAAGGTATTTTTGTACGGGCGATCATTTTCTGATGATGAAAATCTTCACAGAGCGAGAAAATAACTATCATATTCCAATCCAAATAAAAAGTATTTAAAACTGTTGAACATCAAGCAGTAATATGATCTTGACAAAAGAGTAGAAGTGACTACAATATATCAACGAACAGAACCAGCATATTATAAAGAGTTATAAGAATGAAAACTCTGTACCTTCAAGATTATTGAATCAAGCCTTCGAAGACACACTAAAAAATTTAATTGTGAGGAACGAGGTTAGGACTTGTAGTTAAAACATAATTTCACCAACTAGACTGATGTCATTTTAATATAAAAAAATAAAACAAAACTTAAAGAATCTGCTAGATACAGAAGCCAGAAAAATAGACATTAATTTTAATTATAATAACACGTCATTGTTTTTGTCAACATGTATAAATATACAGGGGGTAGGGGAAAGTTTCGTATATTTACCGATTCTTCACATTATTTGAAAGATAAAAGTTCCTTACAACAAAAATCAAAAATCGCGAGGTTTACGCGAAAAAATTACAAATTTATTAAATCAACAATCGAAAAGCTATGTTAAGAATTAACATTTTAAGTAAATATTTAGCACATAATAATAAGTTATTATTTAACGAATAAACTACTAAACATTGTCAAAACATTTTTTTTTTATTAAGAATTAATTCGTATTAACCTATTGAGATCCCTTAGTGTGGGTGACCAAAATTATTTTTATGTCAATTTTATTTGCAACCAAAATTGTATTATGCATATGATTCCCATTCACCGAGATGCATCAACCAGTTCAGAAATATTCCGGGACTTTTTCAACGTGTTGGGGAAAATATGTTAAAATGCTTCTCGGTTTGCCTAGACTCAAATGATACTACTACTGCTTATCCTGTGTGTCAAGTTGACCCTGAGGCCCTTACTTTTGTTCTCTTATTATCGATTACGACTGTTTCGCGTCAGTCGCAATCTGGGTTTTTATGCGCCGTCCTTTTGGCGCGGTTAATACTATACGGTACTGGTCGAGATTAATCGACCGAAGTGATAGTGATTACTGCTCCGGAAACGACCCGCGAGGGTCGAGTCCAGTGGAAGTTTATTCGTAGATCGATTGGTTGGTTCGCTGGTCGTTGACGCTGGATTTTTTGAATGAACTGGTGTACCGTTCGGTTCTTCTTCGTGTCTGTGGTGTTTTGGCCTATTCTTTTTTGTTTTCTTGATGTTATTCTGTTCTATTTTGTTTTATTATTCTCTTTTTTGTTTTCTTGATGTTCTCTTTTTTGTATTCTTGATGTTATACCGGTGTTAGTGGTTTTGTTTTGATGTTGTTGGTAGCACAGAATGGACGGACTGGATGTTGTTGTCGGTCCCAGTGCGTTACATCTTCACCGTCTTCGGGGCTAAGGCTTATTCTCTTGGTTAGGTTTGAGGTCGCCGCGCGTCCTGCGTGACGAACCTCGGGGGTGCCCGCTCCCTAATCCAGTTCGGACTCCCGCTGCTGGAACGGTCAACAGCCATGGACATCTGCCCCCACGATGGCCAGCGCGCTCGCAACGCGTTCGACCATCACAGAGTCCATCCTCTGCTTACAGTATTACACTGTTTATTCCTTGTTAGCGAGTCCGGGCAAGAAGGATTTGGTGTTGCTGCCGGTCCCGGTGCTTCGTTCTTCACCAACTTCGGGGCTAAGACTTATTCTCTTGGTTAGGGTTGAAGTGCCGTCTGGCGGAGACGACACTTCGGGGTTGTCCGCTCCCTTGGCCAGATCTGTACGTCGGCGACCGAGACTAACAACCGACACTGCTATCTGTCCCCATGGTGACCAGACAAAACACGTCCGATCACCTCAGAGTCTCGCTCCGAACTGATGACTCAAATGATAGACAAATGTCCATCTTGAATACTTGATCAAACGGATCAATGATTGGATCAAATGATCATGAAGTAAAACGAAATGATCACAAATGAATCAAATAGAACAAATGGAGCAATGATGAATAAATGTCAATCTTTAGACTTATCCATATTGGATACTCGATCAAAACATTTAATTTTATAAAATAATTAATCCTGTTTTTCTCAATTTCTCAATCGTTTAAAACGTGTTATGGTGTAAAAATTTAGTGTTAGTAATTTCAACGTCGACATTAAAGGCCATTAATATGTAGGTTTTCCCTTTTTTTTTTGAAAAAACACTAAATTTATGGCGCAACGTATGGAATAAGTAGCTAGAAAAATATATATTATTTTGAAGTAATACTTTAAGTGAACAATGAACCAACAAAATCCTAACAATTTGCGAGGTTGCCAGTTGTAAGGAACAAAATAGTGTTTTCCGCGGAAATGTTTGCATTTTGGATGAAAGTTTTAAGAAAACTTTTTGTTCAAAATAATGTAATCATTGGTTAAATGCCGAATGTGCTGAATATGCTGTTGGTGCGTTTATTTTGAAGTATTGAAAAGTAATGGAGCGACGTTGTTTGTTCAAGTTGTCGGTTCGAGAGAGACTGGTGTTCACCTGTTTTGATATCTCTTTTAGTTTTCAAGATATGATTTTTTGAAAATCCAACATTTTGCAAATATCTCATTCGCCGACCAGTTTACTACGTATATTTAGAAAGCCGCCTGGTGAGACCAGGTTTGTGGCGTCCCTCCACTACTCGGAATCCTTCTCACCCTTTTCCTGGATGCACTACTTGAAGAGAATCTATTCCATCACTATATTTGGATGTGTTCGTTCCTCATGAAGCTCAAGCGTCCATTATAAAAAAATATTCTCTCGTTTGATACGATTTCAAACATCCAACATCGAAAGCCTTGTAATAAATTTGTGCGCGTGTTTTTGTGTCTGCATGTATTTTGCTAGTGTACTGCAGAGTTATCGAAAATTGTAATTATCCTAAAGACCGTGCCTCCTACTACAAATCTACAAAAGGTACTTTTTATGAACAAAAAACTATTATTTCCAAAAATTTTACAACGTGCTTCAAAAAAAAACCCGATTTACTTTTTTTATTTATAAAATTGATACCACTACCACCTATTCTATATCTGCAGGTTTCTTATAATTCAAACCATTTCAAAATTAACAAAGAAATTTCAAATTATTTCCAAAAAATTTGCTGAACTATACTCTAACTAAACAACTTCCCGAAAGATAGTTAATCGTAATAGAGAAGAATTATATTGGTAACATAGATTACACTGGGGAACAATTTGAAAAATAATTTCGGTTGTGTTCGATATTTAAGCTGTTTTATATGTAAATTGACATACTAATTCCAAAACTTTATTTAGTTTTTTTCTATCACGTCAAGTTTTTTCTTTACAGTTGTTGCGCATCCGACTAAGCTTGGCGAATCACAGAAGTCACTACTGCTCTCCTACCGGCGAACCTTTTTCTACCAAGGAGTACACAACTACAGATTTTCGTTATGTCTGCCTCTGGTAGTTCCCGTCGTAAGTGCTTAAACAGCCCTGATTCATTTTATTATATATGTGGCAGTTTTACCATCCCCATTTAACGGACTAATATTAGTACATTTGTCAGGCAAGCCTATTTTGCTTATTTTAAAGTGAAAATAGGTGACCAAGATAAATCATGGGCCCCTCATAAAGTGTGCAAGCAGGGTATAGAGAATTTACGAATGTGGACGAAGAGAAGACGTAATAAACTTTCGTTTGGTATACCAATGGTTTGGCGAGAGCCCAAAGATCACTTAAGTGATTACTACTTTTGCATAGTGAAAACATCAGGATTCAACAAGAAAAACAAACATAAAATTGAATACCCTAGTTTACCGTCAGCTATACGCCCTATACCTCATTCAGCTGAAATTCCAGTGCCAGTTTTTCAAGAATTACCTTCTTTAGAAATATAAGAATGTTAATCAAGTGAAGATCGAAGTAACTCCACCGACGAAGAATTCAAAGTTTCCAATGATTCTGTTCGTAAAGGATTCAATCAACATGAATTAAATGATTTAGCACGAGATTTGGGACTATCCAAAAAAGCATCGGAATTATTAGCATCAAGCATGCACGAAAAAAATTTGCTTGACGAAGGAGCTAAAGTCACTTACTATCGATCCAGAGAAAGTGAATTTAGGCAGTACTTCAGAAATAATGACTGATTTGTATATTGCCAGAACGTAGAAGGTTTAATGAAAGAATTGGCCATTTCTAACTATAACGTAACTGAATGGTGATTGTTTATAGATAGTTCAAAGCGTAACTTGAAGTGTGTTCTCCTACATAATGGATATTTATACGGTTCAGTCCCAATAGGTCATTCAATTTCTTTGCGTGAAGAATATGGCGACATAAAGAAAGTCATTGACTTGTTGCAATATAACATGCTCCAATGGATCATCTGTGTTGACCTTAAAATGGTCAGTTTCCTTCTTGGCCAGAAACGCGTGTATACCAAGTATCCCTGTTTTTTGTGCATGTGGGACAGCAGAGCTCGTGAGAAACATTGGGTGCAATCGAACTGGCCGCCAAGATCTGACCTAAGATCTGGTGATCCAAACATTTTAAATCAGCCACTTGTCGACAGAAAAAACATTGTATTTCCGCCTTTGCTTATAAAACTAGGTCTCATGAAGTAATTTGTTAAGGCTTTGTCAATTGAAGGAGGCTGCTTTAAGAATATCATTTCGGCATTCCCTAGCCTGTCGTATGAAAAGAAAAGGCTGGTGTGTTTGATGCTCCACAGATTCGGCAACTTGTTAAAGATGAAAATTTCACGAAACAATGACCGAACTTGAAAGGACTGCTTGGTTGGCTTTTAAAAATATTGTTAAAGACTTTCTTGGAAATACACGAGCCCCGAATTACATCGACATTGTTCAACAACTCTTGGAGAGCTTTAAAAAGCTTCGTTGCAACATGAGCATCAAACCGCATTTCTTACATAGTCATCTTGGTAACTTCCCAGAAAATCTTGGTGCTGTTAGTGATGAGCGATTCCACCAAGATCCAAGAAGGTTATGGAAGCGCGGTATCAAGGTAGATGGGATGTCAGTATGATGACTGACTACTATTGGAGCATCAAGCGAGAATGTCCACAAACGGAACACTCCAGGAAAAGCTTTAAGAAGAAATTTTTACCATAATATCTTTTATTTATTTTTTGTATAAACACAATATAACTTTTAATAATATGTTAACCTCTGTTTGAATAAAATATTGTAATCTATTTGGTCAGATCTCACCTTATTTCCTTTCGTATGTAATACGAAAGGAAATAAGGTAAAATGAGGGTTACCTTTTAAGGTAAAATGAGGGTTATGCTGTAGCTTAAGAACTTGACGTGATAGAGAAAAACTGTGAATATTTTTGAATTCAGAGATGAAAAATTAGTCAAAACCAAGTCACAGATCCAAGTCAACAAAATTGCTGTTCCCCAGTATTATTTGTGTGGCTATTATTCCCAGCCAAATGCAGCAATGGTATCTCTGACCGCTTTCTGTGTGTGTTATTTGGCATTGTCGTGCTACAAAACCACTTTTCCGTGTCTTGTAGCCCATTTCCGTCGCTTTTCGATCAATGAATGGTTCAAATTCATCATTTGTTGACGGTAGAGAACGGTATTAATTGTTTCACCTGATTTCAGAAGCTCATGGTATACGACATACATTGTCTTGCCATACATCATTTTGTCCTTTCCAAAGCGATTCAGTCTTGAGGTCGATATTGATGGTTGTGCTACCCATGATTTTCTGCGTTTTACGTTCTCGAAATATATTCAATTTTCGTCTTCAATCAAGATCTGACGCAAAAAAGTATTTCTTTCATACTGAAAAGGCAAAATTTCGCACACCGTTTTACGCTTTTCCATCTGTCTGTCGTTGAGCTGATGTGCCTTTTTTCCTGCTTTCTAAATCTCTCCCATGGCATGTATACGATTACAAATGGTTCAGCGACCAACATTTAACCTCTCTCCCATTTCTTATTGAGTTCGCCATCTTATTGAGTCGGCATCTTCAATTTTTTTTTGGTTTACTTTCTATACGCACGACCAGAAGCGTCCTGCGTTGGAATATTACTACAGTAAATTTCCACAAGTATACAACGGTTTTCACTCGCGGTTTTCGTTTGACTGAACAGGAAAGGCAGACGTGACACAAATGCTGTTTAACAAATGTGTAAACAAATGATGTTTACCACACGATGTTTTCCATACGATGTTTACCACACGATGTTTACCACACGATGTTTACCACACGATGTTTAGCACACGATGTTTACCACACGATGTTTACCACACGATGTTTACCACACGATGTTTACCACACGATGTTTACCACACGATGTTTACCACACGATGTTTACCACACGATGTTTACCACACGATGTTTAGCACACGATGTTTACCACACGATGTTTAGCACACGATGTTTACCACACGATGTTTACCACACGATGTTTACCACACGATGTTTACCACACGATGTTTAGCACACGAAAAAAATAGACGCTAACTCGAAATCGTTTAAATATCAGTGACATTTTGAAACGTACTGTCGTAGCAACAAAATTATATAAAAGAATAGACAGTGAACCGATCGTTATTTCCAGCGCTATCTCTTCAAAAAAAAAAAATTATTAACCTCCACACCTGGTAATGCGAATAATATAAAAATGATGAAATAAAGAATGTCCAATCAATTATTAGTATCACATACATTCTATATTCAAAAAAATATTAAAATTATAAATTTGTAAAAATAATTTCGTTTATACATAAATATAATCGAAGCACAATTACCAATAATCGTATCCAGAAAAAAATCAGAAAACAGATACAAAGAAAAAAAAACATAGCGAACAGTTCATCAATGGTTCGAAATTTATGTTATAATCAAGGCGGCGTCGGTGGGAAAAAAATGCCACGTCTAAATTACAGCCTACCATAACTTAAGTGCAATTTACAGCCAACGCCTACTTCGACGCATGCTGCTAATAATTAGCCAAGGTCGTACGCGTACCAAGCAAAAAACAATCGAACGACGACGAGGCCTCGGGCGAACCACGGTCCGGCGCCATCTTGATTCCCGCGTTATCCACCCCCGCTTCTCGGCTGGTTTTCGCTAATGACAAGGAGTTAGGGGAGGGGGGGACAAGGATCGGGCTCTAAAACTTTTTATCTTCTTCTTTTTCGCTCGTAGGTTGTTGACGTCGTTTTTCTTTTCTCTTCAGTTTCATTCTTTATACGCTTTTTATTTGTTTTTGTCGCAATAATTGGACTTGTTAGACGATATGTCGTTGTTCAATAAAAGTAAATGTAAAAGGTCCATTTTTAGAAGAACATTTAGCAAACTGCAAAAGTTTTTATAGGTTTCGAAATCGTCATTTTTAATTAGCATGCTTACAATTCAAAGAGTGCCTTAGAAAGGGAAGCACTTGACAATCTGGTAATGTCTTATCGGGTATGTATGCTTGATACAGTCATATATACTGGTAAGATAGCTTTCGATCTATCACCAAATAGATCTAGGTTAGATTTTCTTTATAGAATCATCATTCATTTCATTGTATTCGCATTCGAGGCCAGTAGTATGCCTTGATCAAAATCGATTATTCGCGTCTGTTTTTTTGTAGTAGGGGAGGGTTGGATAACATCGTTCCCTTAAGGGATTATAGCTATAATATTTTACTGCTACGAAACAGAGTGACTCAAAGTTGATTATTAATAAGACAGTTTACCTGGCAACCCACTTCTAATGCAATCTTTAATTCTTACAGTACTCATGTGAACATGTAGGAAGTAAAATAATCTTGGAAAGCGCAGCATTACCAAACTGGCCAAACTTACCAAACTGGAAATAGCGTGCCTCGGTTTGATAATATCGTGCGTTATAAATAATACCCGATAGATAAAAATTAAATTTTCAGCAGTGTCTTTACCACTTCATTCTGCTGGAACAACTGCAACAATGAAACCATACTTCCTTGTCCAAGCCGAATTCTCCATATATAGTGCAAAGGTCATTAATATCATCAATATTATCATTTTCTTTCTCTGAGTCATGTTGCATGTCATCATAATCGTCGTCATTGCACAATTGTACTAGAAGAACTTCGTCATCGCTGCTAGAAATGAAAATTATTTTCTTGATAGTTTTTCTATTTGCTAAGGCTATTGTTGTTTTTATTCTCTTTTAAACTTCTAAGTCTGCCTTTAAGGGAGTGGCACTAAAAATGTTTAGTATTGTCTAAATGATTGTGGTGTGTTTATATATATATTTTTCTTTTTTGGGTTTTTCACCACCATCTAAAATTCAAAAATATCAAAAATATCTGTTCTTATGTAAATAAAGATTCACTGGGTAAAAAAACAAAACGGACACAAATTTATCAGTGATTCTTTTTCTATAATAAATTTGTCTAACGAAAAAAATTTTTTTTAAATAAATACGAACTTTTGAACGTTAAAGTTTCGGGAGGTCTTCTCCCGTTTTCAAAACGAGTCTAAACGAAAAATAATTTATATTAATTTCTATATAATAATGTAAAGATAGTAAGTGAATATATTTTTTAAAATTTTAAATTCAAAAATTAAAACATTTAAAATTAACATTGACAAATTTATTACAGAAAAAGAATCACTGTGAAATTTGTGTCCGTTTTGTTTTTGTTTTTTGCCCAGTGATTCATTATTTACATAAGGACAGATATTTTTGATATTTTTGAGTTTTAGATCCTAGCGAAAAACACAAAAAAGTAAAGTAGATTTGTCAGTGTTCTTTCTTGGAACGTCTTTTAATTTTAACTAAGTGGACTGGACTTAAGATTTGCAAAATAAACCGCCATAACTGCACTTACTGGGCACCTGAGAATTCACACGTTACTGAAGAACATCATGTTAATTTGCCAGGAATCACAGTGTCGTGTGGCTTATCTGTAAAAGGAATAAAAGGTACTATAACTCGTGCTGTTTACCTTAAAGTTCTACAAGAAGCCATGATCCCAAGCATTTGTGAAGCTTTTGAGGATGAGAACTTTTATTTGCAACAAATTGGTACACCTTCACATTATCATCATGACGTAAGGGTTTATCTTGACTAGACTTTACCGAACAGATGGACTGGACGAAGAGGTTGGGTTGTATACTCCCTTTACTCACTTTCCCTTTACCTTACGCAGCTCGACTTATTTTTATAAAGATATATTAAAGACACGGTTAACCGACAACAGTCAATGAATTAAGAGTAGCAATTAAAAGAGGATGCAGACAAATACCAATAGAAATGATTCTCAATTCCATTGCTTCTCGTTATCAGCAAAGACATATTGACTTATTTGACATATTATATTGACATATTATATTGACTAATTCTAAAAACAAACTAAATAACAAACAACTGTTTCAAAATAATATCGTAAATATGGAAGTGTAATATATGTGTAAATATGGAAGTGTAATATGGAACTTTTAAGGTATTTATATTTCGTTTAACATTTTGTGTGATTTCAGATAATAAACACTGAAATCGCAAACCCAACAATTTGTGCTCAATGTTTATGAGTATTTCAAAAATGAAAAAAGGGAACGTGGGACTTTTAGAGCCTCTTTTATCAATTCCAGAGGTAACTAACAGTTAATTTGATTATATTTTACTTATTTTGCATTATCATATGATAATATTTTTTTAGTGAGCTGCATTATAAATATCAAGTTAAACTTATTATTATATTAAGAAAAGAAAAGAACATAATATAGTTATTTCTTCTCCTGGAACAGCAGACATTAAGCAAAGACAAAAATAGCAGGCTTACCTGAATGAAGAGAAATGGAAGTTGGAAATACCTTGTAAAATATATTAATTTAACTATATGATATGTTTATAATAAATGTGTAATGCAACTGTCTAAAGACCCATGTGTTCACACTGCTTGGGAACATTTTCCTCACATAAAAAAGGGTCTCAACACTGAACACTGCTTATAGATATAAAGAAATAAATATAAAATATAATAACATAATAATTTGATTTATTGGCTACTTCATTAAAATGTCTTGATAACTTGAAATTGTCTGTACAGTTGTAACCCGACAGAAAATACAAAATTCTCCGTTCGTTCTATGACATAAAGCTTTACAATTTCATGACACACACTCGAACACGTTAAAATATCGATTTATAACAGAATGCTTTATAATTTCATGTTATAAATATATACAAATATATGTATCGTGGATTTAAACCATAAATATAAATATCCGTCTTTCCAGGCACTGACGTCCATTATGAAAGTTAGTACTAATAATTGACTAATAATTGTTTATTCCATTCATAGGATGAAAATTGATTATGCACTAGTAAACATTTTTAAAAATAATTTTTTGTGTGTATTTTCAAGTGTTAACCGAGTAAGAAAAATTCTCAGTTATAATTAGCAAACTGTCTCCTACAACTTTGTTTTATGACATTTTGTCGTAATTTTACGAATAGAGGGGTGGGGGGAGTTTTACCTATTGAGATAAAAAGTCGTCTAATGTCCGTTTGCCTTAACCGATTTTCCTCAATTTGAATTAATTTAAAAGGCAATTGCTGGGACAATCAGATAATCTGGGAGATAAATTATTTAGTTTATAAATGAAACCGCGAGGTGGCGTTACATTCAACAATAGTTTTTTGAAGTTTTGTTCAGTTTTTTCAAATGGAATGGTACAGCTTTTACTACATGGCAAGAAAGGTGATTTAAAAAGGAATCGTATAGTGAAAACCCGAAATCGATATCTCTGACGTGTCAAGAGATATTGCGATTTTTCTGAAAAAAAATCAGTTAGTTTTAATTTTTACCGTAATATTAAGATAAAAATTGGTCTTAATATTTAGGTCGCAATCGCAACCGCAACAATTTTATTTAAAAAATAAAATTATCTATTCAGTATCAATCATCATAAATGTTCTAATCCTGATCTTGATAATATTTTCTAATTTAATTACATAAGCGGAAAAAATGCCTTTCCCCAATTGTTGCATTTTCTCTTTTGTGATGCTTAAATACTACTTGACAGAATATTGAAATCGGTCATTAATAAATATACCTACTCTTTCTTTTAAACTAAATGAATGTATGAATGAAATTATGCGTTTTCGGGTTTCCAAATAAACGCATGCAATCCTTAGGTACATTACACAAAGAGTGTAAGAAGGGAACCATGGAAACAAACAAAAACAGTCAAATTAACTTGTCAGTTTTGAAATGCATTACATTTTCAACATTGCATTTATTGATTATTAATAATTATTATAATAATATCTAACAATGCCTTTTACGAATAACGAGGCCTTTAAACACGCTCCAAATTAATATGGCACGAAGAATTTGGACCAGTCCTAAGCCTGGGTAAAGTGTGAAGGAAGGCAAACATTAGGTTAATATTTTTTTAACTTAATGCAGGTAGTAGTGAAATAATAACTGATCTTTTCAGAAAAATCGAAATATCTCTTCGACATGTCAGAAATATCGATTTCGGGTTTTCACTGGATGATTCCTCTTTAAATTATCTTTCTTGCCATGTAGTAAAAGCTGTACCATTCCATTTGAAAAAACTGAACAAAACATCAAAAAAACTATTGTTGAATGTAACGCCACCTCGCGGTTTCATTTATAAACTAAATAATTTATCTCCCAGATTATCTGATTGTCCCAGCCTTTTAAATGAATCCAAATTGAGGAAAATCGGTTTAAGTAAACGGACATTAGACGACTTTTTATTTAAATAGGTAAAACTCCCCCCACTTCTTTATTCGCGAAGTTACGACAAAATGTCATAAAACAAAATTGTAGGAGACAGTTTGCTAATTATAACTGAGAATTTTTCTTACTCGGTTAACACTTGAAAATACACAAAAAAAAGATTTTTAAAAATGTTTAGCTCGTCACGCCCTCTTGCGGTCGTTTTAGAAGCTTAGAAATATTTTTGGTGAATTTCTCATGATCATTTTTAGTACAATTTTTTTTCCCCAAAAGCTGTGGGATAAATAGTTTTCAAGATACGGCCGCGATCCATCCTTAATGGGACATCTGGTATGTACATATATACCTGGGAACAGGATGGAATAAGGATTAACGGTGCATACTTAAATCATATTAAATTCGCAGATGATATTGTTCTTCTTTCACAAGACCCACAGGAACTGTAAAGACAAGAGCTGCAAAGGGCTGGGGAACCATTTGGCTTGAAAATAAACCAGACGAAGAGTCAGGTCATGTTCAATAAATTTGCTGAGGACAAAAGGATTTCTATTTTGGGGACGGATTTGGAAGTATTGGATCACTATATATAACTTGGGCTATATATATATATCAATGGAAGGGGATATCGTTCGGGAGGTGGAACGACGAGTTAAATGTGGCTGGCAGGCATTTGGCAGGCTCAACATAGTGTTTAAGAGCAAACTACCACTTTGCCTGAAAAGAAAAGTCTTTCATCAGTGTGTCCTGTCTGTTATGATATCCGTAAGTGAGACCTGGACACTCACCTCACAATCAGTTCAAAAACTTTGAGTAGCACAGAGGGGAATGGAAAGATGTATGCTAAGCATTTCTAGACGAGATACAAAGACCTGCACATGGATCAGAGAACAAACGAAAGTGAGTGACATTATTGGAAAAATAAAGCAATTGAAATGGAAGTGGGCAGGCCATGTAGCGAAGCGATGGGACGAAAACGGGACGGACGGGAGGGCGGTCCTGGACTGGATACCGCTTGATCGCAAACGTCCACAAGACCGAAAACACGATGGATTGATGATATTATTATGTATATTGGACCCGAATGGCAGAGGAAAACTCAGGACCGCGAGAGTTGGAAGCATGCTGAAGAGGCCTTCATCCTGCAGTGGATTGATACGGGTTGATGATGACATATATACATTATATATACATACAATGCACAAGGTTTTTCAATCTTGCCAAAATGGTGAATGAATAAGTAATTATGATGAATAAATTTATAATCTATTCCTCATATTTTATAATTAAAAAAACAAACAATTAAAATTAAAAAAAGGAACAAAATAGAAAGATAAAAGGAAAAATGTTGGCTGAGGTTCTAGGCGTGCAGTAAAGCTCGACGGACACGAGGCAGGCAACAACAATCCCGCGGGGAGTCCAGGAGACGGACGACCGCTGAAGACGATGCCCAAAGTGCATTGACTGCACATCCGCGATGGCACCAACGGGGTTAGAAATGGACGGGCAATAGAAAAAGTGCGAAAAACTTTCGAAAGCGGAATGCGCGTGAACTCCTGGTGGGTGCAACCTACTAATGTACACGTCTCGTTCTTTCATAACGGAAAACCAGAAAACCGAGCCGTTCCTAGTTTAATAAATCACGTCGCAACAACGAATGGTACGGTTCGACAAGACAAAGTCAGTACGATGGGAATTTTCAATTTAATACTGGGGCTTATGTTCTTCAGCATAGATTCAAGGACCAACTGCTAAATTTTACCTCAAATAGTCTCGTTTTAACACGTTATGGACTATATAATATAAAATACAATAAGTCAAATACTTTTACATTTTGTTTTACAGACTGTTTCATGAGAGAAAGAGACTCCCAAATAGTTTAAGTAAATATTTATGTTGTCTATTATATAATAATAACCATTATTGTTATTAAATTTTTGCCAACGTAGTGGTATGTCCATTATGCCGTTTTGCCAAAAATTTGCATCTATTTTGGCAAACAACTTTAACAGGTTGTTTTTTGTCTCTTCTTCCGTTAAAAAAATCCCATTTAACAAATTTTGGATGGAGCGGTAAAGATGATAGTCCGACGGTGCAATGTTCAGTGAGTAAGGTGAATGGAAAAAAACATCCCAATTAAAATTCAACGATTTTTGCGTCCTGATTGAAACGTGTGAGCGTGCATTTTCCTGATAAAACAGAACGCCCTTCAGACTTGCTAATTCTGGCCATTTTTCTGCAATTGTTACTGTTTTCAGTTGATCTAATTGTGAGCAGTAGAGGTCACTGTCAATGGTTTGATTGCGAGGCAGCAGTTCCTTCCAATCCTACCAAATGCAAAACATATATTTCATTGAATAAAAGCCGTCTTTTTCCGCACTTCAAACCGCGGACCCTGGCAACCCCCATGATTTATTTTTGTACACGTTATTGTACATAACCTACTTTTCATTACCAGTTACCATCAAAACTGGAGCCTCAGTTTTTGTTCAGCAAAAATTCGCACGAAGAAGTTCAGTTAAGCAGATTACCTCACTAATTTACACCGTACTCCGTACCCATATTTTTTTTAGATAGTCAAAAAATAATTTATCTGTTGACTTTTCGACAGTAGAGCGAAGATCTGGCTATGACTTTTATTGCTCAACATCAGTGCTTGAAGGACGTCCAGAGCGATGACGGTCTGGCCATTTGGATCCAATATACTTGAAGATGTCATCATCATCTTCTTCGTGGATGTTTATGATCAAGCGGTATTTATAGGTCGAGTTATCTGTTCCGTTTTATAGTGCCAAGCATACAAGCATACACCTTTATATTCCCCTCTGTGCTACGAAAAGTTTTTGAACTGATTGTGATGTGAATGTTCATGTTTCACTTTTGTGTATCATAACGAGCAATACGAACTGATCAAAGATTTTTCTCTTCAGACAAAGCGAGAGTTTATTCTAAAACCCTATATTTAACCTGCCACATTTAGCACACAGTTTCACCTCCCGGGCGGTATCACCCACCAGTAAAATCCTTTGTCTAAGATTTATATTTTTTAATATATATGAGCATTCTACTGATTACTTGACCGGGAACGGGCCCCACCCATCCCTGCAATTGGAGGGCACATGTTTACACTGATACACTGATATACTGATACTGGAACATACTCCTGTTGAACAGACTGGATTCAGGACTGGACTAGAATTAGGACTAGACTGGATTCAGGACTGGACGCATATTGAGGCAGAGTTTCAAGAACGGCTGAAGACTGCTCTACTGTTTTAGAGAGATTGTTCTGGAGAGATGTTCTATAGAAGACTGTTCTAGAGCATGTTACTAAACTGATTGGGCCCACTGATACTGGAACATACTCCTGCTGAACAGACTGTACTCAGGTACTCAGCTTAACAACTCATATTGAGGCAGAGTTTCAAGAACGGCTGAAGACTGCTGTGGTGTATGTTGACTTGACTGCAGCATGTAACATAGTCTAAAGAGGTCTTCTATACAAATTCATCAACGTAATACCATGCAGCCGGGTAACAGCTTTATTAAACAGCATGCTCTGTGACAGGCCTTTCCAAGTAATAACAAGAAAGAGCAAGAGCAAAATGAGGCACTTAACAACGGGTTTCTTCAAGGATCGGTACGAGCACCTATCCTGTTTACAACTGACGATTGACGACCTAGCTCTTGCTGTCCGCAGTAAAATCATAGAAGCTGGTAACATATTATCAGAAGGTCTGTCTGTATTGGGATAATATTTCGCTAACTGGAGACTAATCCCAAACATGAATAAAACTGAAGTGTCGTGTTTCCACCTCAATAACAAACAAGCACGCCTGGAGCTCCAACTATACTTCAATAATAACCCTCTACGTTACAATCCTTGTCCAAAATACCTAGAAGTAACAATGGATCGAACACTTTCATATAGAAAACATCTGGAGAATATCACAGCTAAAATAAACCCCAGAAATAATATAAGGCACAAACTTTGTGGTACCACGTGGGGCGCAAACGTATATACCCTTAAAACATCAGCTCTTAGCCTGGTCTACTCGGTTGCTGAATACTGCGCCCTAGTCTAGCTAAATAGCTGCCACGTAAAGATGACTGACACAAAACTAAACGAGATAATGAAAATAATCAATGGCGGTTTGAGAAGCACTGCTTGGTTCCTCACTCCTCCTAATATTGCTCCTCCCGCTATTCCCAGACAGGAAAGGCTAGTCAGGGAATACAATAAAATACTTTTTTTTATTTGGGGTTTTCGTCACGATCTAAAACTCAAAAAATATCAAGATATTTTGTTGTTATGTAAATAAAAAATCACTGGGTCAAAACAAAAAAACCAAACGGAGACAAATTGCTCAGTGATTCTTTTTTGTAATAAATTTACCTAACGAACAAAATTTTAAAAATATAAAAATGTTCTAAAAAAACTATATAAACTTTTATCGTTAACGTTTCGGGAAGTATTCTCCTCCCGTTTTCAAAACGAATCTAAAAATAAAGATCATTAATTTCTATAAATTATGAAAAGATAGAAGGTAAATATAATTTTTGCGTATGTCAATGATACTTACATTGACAATTCGTTTTTAATGACAGTGACATACTACCAAAAATATATATATAGGTGAGGTTTACCGTGTGATTGTAATTGTTTATTGAAATCCTTAAATGTTTTTAATTGTATTCTTTAGAATCGGGAACCATATAGAATTTAAATCTACCGAATGCATAGCAATACATTTATTTTTATTTAAATTAATTATAGCGGTTTCCTTTAATATTCTGTATTTTGTTACCATTCTTTTAATACCGTTTTAAAATTATTCCAATTGATTTTATAACCCGATTCCCATGCGTGTTGACAAATTCTAGATTTATTAAAATCGCCCTTTCTAAGAAGGTTTTTTTTCTGACATCTAACATGTCTCATCTATACAGAATTTGCCACATTCGCAGGGAATTTTATAAACCACATTTTTGGTATTTTGTTGTGTGTTGTTTGGTTTAGTTTTTGTTAACAGAGATCAAAGAGTATTTTTTGTTTTAAATGTCGTTTTCATGTTGTATTTATTTCCTACTCTTTTAATTGTGTCAGAAATACCACGGATATAAGGAATTGTGAGGTTAATGGTTTGAGAGTTATTATTATTGTTATTAAAAAATTGTCTGTTTTGTCTGGTATCAAAAGTTTTAAACGATTTATCTATAAAATTTTTTGGGTAAAGTTTTTTTATTAAAATGTCGTTTATGTGATTTGTTTCTTTTTGTAGTGTATCACTATCGGTACAAACAAGTTTTGCTCTGTCATATAAACTTTTAATTACCCCTATTTTGACCGATTTTGAGTGATTTGAAAAGAAATTGAGATACCTATCTGTGTTTGTCGGTTTTCTGTAAACTGTAGTTTTTAATGTGTTGTTTTGTTTTAATATTATTAAGTGTCGAGGAATGGCAAGTTATTCTCCTTCTCCATCTCTAAAGTAAATTTAGTTATAGGCTCTCGAGAATTTATATCTTGTAAAAAAATATTTAGATCGTCAATTATTGTTGGCTTTTTAAGAGATTTATTTAATATGTCATTCTCGAGTTCCTCTATAAAGATATTACTCATCAAATGAGAAAGAGAAGAACTCATTGCCATTCCGAAGTTTTGTTGATAATAATCATTTTCTAATTGAAAATATGTGGTTTTTAAGCACGGAGTTAATAATTCCAAAATTGTATTTATGTTTAGTTTAGTGCGGTCTTTTAATGTTGTGTCATGTTCTAATCTTTTTCTAACTATTAAAACTGATTTATCAACTGGTACATTAGTAAATAAACTCGCCACTTTAAAACTAACCATTAAATTTCGGTTTGTAATTTTAAAATTTTGTTTGTAATGTTTGAAATTTTATCTAAAAAATCTGAAGTATTTTTAATATATGAATTTGTTCTACCCGAAAGTGGATTTAAAATGTTTAATAAAAATTTTGCATATAACATGGGGAATCTATACTACTAACTATATGGCGAAGTGGTATATTAGTTTTGTGTATATTTGGTAGACCATAGAAATGAGGTGGTTTATTATAATGTGGTGTAAGTTGTGATCTTTCTAGATCTGTAAAAGAAAAAACACGTTTGTGTTTATATAATGTATTGTAAATTTGTCTCTCTATTTTTAATGTTGGATCAATTAAAGTTTTAATTTTGTTATTATATTCTGTAGTGTCCAGAATAACTGTAGCGTTACCTTTGTCTGATGGCAATATTTTAATAGATGTGTCTTTTTTTAATTTATCTATAGCTAACCTTTCCCCATGGTATAAATTTGATTTAATTTTAAATTGTTTTTCTAAGATAAGTTTTAATCTGATCCTGTATTCATTTGCACATTCCAAAGGTAATTTTTGAGCAACAGACTCTACCTCCGAAATAAGGTCTAATTTAGGAACATCTTTCGATGTAACACTAAAATTTAGTAAAATGTAGTAAAACTAAAATTATTATTAAAGTAAAATTTAGTTAACGGTAAACTTCACCTATTTATATTTTCTTGGTAGTATGTCATCGTCATTAAAAACTAATTGTCAATGTAAGTATGATTGACATACACAAAAAATATATTTACTTTCTATCTTTTCATAATTTATACAAATTAATATACCTTATTTTAGGTTCGTTTTGAAAACGGGAGGAGAATACTTCCCGAAACGTTAACGTTAAAAGTATATATATATTTTTATAGAACATTTTTACCATTTTAAAATTTTGTTCGTTAGGCAAATTTATTACAAAAAAGAATCACTGAAAAATTTGTCTCCGTTTGGTTTTTTGTTTTTACTCAGTGATTCTTTATTTACATAAGAACAGATATTTTGATATTTTTTGAGTCTTAGATCGTGGAAAAAAACTAAATAAAGAAAAAAAAATATGAACACGCCAAAATCATTCAAACATTACAATAAAATACTATCAAATTACCACCTCCCAATACACAATGACTTACCTGTTGTCGGCCTGCGGAGACTGAAGTCTAGATCCCCCCTACTGTTACTAAATGGAGTGAATTCTGGAATATTTCAGGACAGAGACAGACGGCTCATGTTATCGACCCTACAGCATACTTGCCTGGAATGAAGCTTCCCCACCACGAGAGGCACTTAACAGAATACGAACGTCCCACGGCATATGCCGTGACTCTTTCTACAAATGGGAACCGACTGGATCGCCAGCTTGTGACTGTGACAGAACTCCGTCAAAGCCTTCATCACATCGTACCTGAGTGCCCTCTTGCAGCATATGGTGGTGAACTGAATAATTTCTTTGAAACTACTCACTCCGTGTTGGATTGGATTAATGACTTCGATTTTAAAATTTGATACATTTATTGTGATGTGTTTTACCTAATTTTGAACCTTATATTTATATTTTTTATCTTTTTGTTTTTTATATTTTTTATATTTCATATATTTTTAGAATCTATTGATATATTGATATAATATATTGATATATCTATTGATATATCTATTGATTGAATCTATTTGATATATTTTTATAGTTTATTTGATATTTATAACTTTTTGTGTTTTAGAATTTATTGTCTATGTGCTATATTTTAATGTATATATTAGATTCAAATTCATGTGAGCCATACGCTAAATAAATAAATGCATAAATGAACAAATAAACATGGAAAAAGAAAAAACAGTAACTATAGAGTATTGTGCGTCGTTACTGCACCGGTTTACCAAATAAATCAAGAAAAATAGTCCCCATCTGAAAAAAAAACATTCGCTTTCACCAAGACAATGCATGGGTACACACCTGCATAGTTTCAATGGCCAAAATCATGGAATTGTTGGAAACCTGGAATTAGTAACATTTAACACCAGCATCCAGTAAGATTTTTTCCGAACTTAAAAAAATTACTCAGCGGACAATGCTCGAGGACATCGAACGAGGAGGTCAACGTCCAAATAGAGGTATATTTTCAGGACATTCCATTATTTTTAAACTTAAACTAAAAAAATGTAAAAATCGCTCCATCGGAGCTGATGCTATTAAAGAACGAAAAAGAAGAAGAGAAGCGCTTGTAGATTTTATATGGAAAATTTTGTTAATGAAATGAAAATGCAGAAAATTATTTATTTTAAACGATCAAATGTATTCAAGAGGTGAATTAAAAATATTATGTGTTGCTCAGGAAGCATTAAATATTGAGAACGCACGACGAACATCTCAAATGAAAGTTCTTAAATTTAAATAAATCCCTAATCATATGGGTTACAGAATTAAATGAAGGCTCTGTACAACATTGGGTCTTGTACTACGACATTCCGCTCCGAAAACTAAAAATCTATACGATCGAATCGTTTTGTTCTCAACTCAATCCACTCTTTATTAGATCGTTCTGGTACAGATCTTTCCACCATTCCAACAATTCGTACCGCCTTCAACAAGATATGATATTTGTTAGAGCAACTGTTACCAATTCCGCACAAAACCGAAAAAACAACATTTCTCAATTCCACTCGATGGTTTTTGTGTTATTTTAGCTCGTTATTTCCGCCGATAGGAGGCGCTGCTGCAGTTTGTTTATCCGATAAATCTGACAAATTGCAGCTAACGCTACTTCGATCATTTTTACTTTACCGTACCGAACGGCACGAAGACCGTCGTTTTTTCACGAAAAAATCATCGTTAATCGACCATTTGCTACGGTTTTTTGTTGTAATAGTCCAGGTCGTGTCACGACGTCTCTCGCTTTTGAAACGGTTCGAGATTTTGATGTGGGTATAACCATGCAGATGGTCACATTTTTTCGTTGTTATGCTCTAGTATAATTAGATTAGTAGTGAATATGAAATTAAAAAATATGCAAAACTCAAAATACGTCAATTAATAGGTGTTTCGGTTAATGATTTTTCATAAAAAAATTTCCATAAAAAATAAATTTTATTTATTAGTTATTACATTTTTCCAAATTTCTGTCAAAGAATCTAGCCAAATTTTCACTTCTTCCTAAGAATGTAAGTGTTATTCTGAAAGTAAGTGCTGATTCGATCGAAATAAGTGATAGTCCGAAGGGGTTAAGTCCGGTGAATAGAGGGATGGAGTAGGATCTCCCATTTAATGTTTTCCAAATGGTTTTTACACATTTTGCTACATTGGACCAAGCATTGTCATGAAAAATTACTTTATTATGTGTCTGGTCATATTCTAGTCGTTTTTCCTTCAATGCTCGGTTTAATTTTATCAAATGTTATCTGTACCTATCGCCAGTAATCATTTCACCAAGTTTCAGCAGTTTGTAATATACAGCTCTCCTACTATCCATCCAAATACACGGCAAAGCCTGCTTTCCATGTATATGCAGCACTGGTTGTGATGTTGAGGGCTGGCCTGGGTCTACTCATGTTTTTTATGCCTTGGTTTATCAAAATAGATTTAATTTTCATCACTTCCAACTCGATGCAAAAATCCTTTTCAAGGTTTTTGTAACCAAGCAGAGATATACAACCAAGCAAAGAAAAATAGGGGAATTAGATTAATATGGGGAGCGGGGGGGCCTTGAGAAATAAAAACACTCCTAATTTCTTCTTGGGGTCTTCTGTTTGGCAAGAAAAAATTCACAAATGGTTTTTCGCATTTCAATGTCTCTTTCCTTCAATTCATACAAATTTTTTTATTTTTCTTTTTTCTGGACGGACATTGATGTTGACGTGTGGACATTCAAAAATGGTGAATTGGACAACATTCAATGCTTCTACCAATTGTTTTAACGTATTAGTTGAGTCTTCAGCCAATAATGCTTGTAAATCTGCATCTTCTAACTTTTTCAGCTCTCCTGGACGCTCCTTACGTTTTATGTGAAAATCACCACTTTTAAAGCGTTTGATCAATTCTTTTAGGTTAGAGCATGTTCGCCATAAACTTCAACCAATAGTCGATAACCTTCAACAGCAGTTTTTTTCAAATGAAAGAACGTTATTAAACTTCCCCGCAAAACGTCTTTTTCTAATACATAAGTCAACATCTTCAAAGCCATGAAAAACTACATTTTTTGCACAATGACAATTAATAACGAACTGGCTTTTGATGACGTATGTCTACCCTCCAAAACGATTTAGACATTTTTAGTAGTACCAAAGAATGTATTAGTAACGCCATCTCATAGTAAAATCGACATTATTAACCAAAACACCTATTATTTCTATAGATAATGAAGATAAACCTTCACAAAAAACGAAATAATGGCCAACTTAGGAAATAGAGAGGACATGATAAACGAACACGTGATTAAACTTGACAAAAACAACCAAGCAGAGACAGATGGGACAATGAGATTAATATGGACAGCGGTTGAAAAGCTTAGCGGGGTCTGGAGAAATAAAAACACTACTAATAAAGTGGCCTTCAAATTAGCGTTTTTTAAAAAATTCTTGTAAATTTTTTAAAAAACGCTAGTTTTGTAAAAATTTTGACATTTTGGCATAACCGTGGCTCTTTCTCACCAATGACACGAATAATTTCATCCTTTTGTTTAGAAATCGATTGTGGTTTATTTTTATAGATCTGGCTTTTCACGTAACCACAACGAAAATAATCCAAAATACGCCAAATGTGTCAATTTTTTTAATTAATATACTCACCAATTTCAAAATCTGCTTCATCTGAAAAGGTAATTTGTTAAGAAAAACCATGTTTATTCGTTGATCCAATTGATAAATACACGTTTAAATGATCCAGTGGCCTTAGGTCCCATATTATTTGAACCTTAGAGGTCTTTAGATAGTAAAAATATGCCATGTTGTGGATTCACTGAGGCCAAATTGTTCTGAACGTCGGTTAATGGAAATTTCTGAGTCCTCAGCAACACTTTCACGTACCAAATCAATATGCTCTTGTGAACGACCACTACGAATATATATATATATATATATATATATATATATATATATATATATATATATATATATATATATATATATATATATTTTGCTCTTCTTTTACCTTCCACCGAACCAGTTTCTTCAAATTTTTGATCGATTGTGCAAACCGTAAATATCACCTAATTTTCTAAACAAATTTTTCTAAACGTCCATTTTCATAAAATAATTCAACAATTTTAAGGTGTTCTTCTATTATATACGACTCCATTTTTATAAATATCATACATTACACTTCTAAATGAGACTAGACTTAGGCAAATTCACCATCTGTGTTTTATTCAAGAATTTAAAAAACCGCTCGATTTGCAAGACCAGTTACTTAAGAAGGATTATCGATAATTTCATTCATCCACTATTCATGTATACCTACCCAGAGTTGGAGTTTTACAAAAAAAGTACTTATAAACCAGCTAAAATACAACGTTCAATTGAAAGAACTATGCTATGAAGAACAATATCCTACATATATACTACAATATCAAAAATCAAAAAAGATCACAAATGTTCCGTGTATAATGAAGGAAAATGACCCTATCAAAATTGAAGCGGACAAGTTACAAACAGGGGTACTCTGATGAAAAGGGGAACATTATCATCCATGAATGGAAGACAACTAAGTTCACAAAAACATGGACCAGTGGAGGATATCCGTTATAAACTTGGCTTCTAAATTCTATATATCTACCTATAAGATTTCTCCAGATCTTACTCTATAATTTTTTCCCATTCTCTACTTCTTTCTTATTTTTTATTTAATTTATTAGATTTTATACATCGATACCAACATTTTATTAATTTATTTCTTTCTTATTTTAAAAATTCGTTTTCGTATATCTTTTCATTTTCTTATTTGTTCTTTTATTTATTGATTTATTTTTCATTTTCATTGTGGTTTTTATTTTTATGGTAGTTTAACAATTCGTACTACAGGACTAATTTGACTTAATTTCTTTTATCTCCATGTATATTTATTGAACTTGTTATACAGGACTAATTTGACTTAATTTCTTTTATCTCCATGTATATTTATTGAACTTGTTATGTTATTTATTATACTGTTACACTCTGTTATTAAATATACGTGCTCAGAGGAATATATAATATATATATATATATATATATATATATATATATATATATATATATATATATATATATATAGTCGGTCGCGTTGGCGCAGACGGTAGAGCGACTGTGCCGAAACGGCATCGGAGCGGTAGTTGGTAAATGTCCGTGATTGTTTCTAGGCAAGAGTCTAAAATCCGACAACGAATTACCCCTCATTCACGCCAGTTAAAGGTTGGATAAGGTCGGATGCTTTCTGACTTCTATGTTGGTCTTCTATGTTGGTCACTCGCCAGTCGGCAGGCTTCCTTATGGGTGAGCACATACCAAAGATGATACCCTGAGGCGGGTGCTGGCCTGGGTTGTCAGTGGCTGATGACCGTGGTTCGGAATCCACGTTAAGCTGTACATCCAGTCGCTAAATAAATATATATATATATATATATATATATATATATATATATATATATATATATATATATATATATATGATCTTTTATATGAATATTTTCAACTGATCTAAAAACGTCATTTTTTCCGAAATATAATTGAAATCTAGTATAGAAATATAGTAAAAAAAAGTTACAACATTTTTATCTTTCAGAAAAAATGACGTTTGTAGGTCTTAAAATGTTGGTTATATGGAGTTAATGAATGTATTATCGAGAATATCCCCATAAATATGAAGAAAATGGAAAAGACCTTTTGTGTAGAATTTAATTTCCTATAAAATTGTGTGTGTGTGTTTATATTTATTTATTGATTTCAAACAAGCCTTCGATCATAAACCTTTCGATTTCGTAAAGAAAATACGACTAATAAGGATATATATATATATATATATATATGGGTGTGTGTGTGTGTGTGTGTGTGTGTGTGTGTGTGTGTGTGTGTGTGTGTGTGTGTGTGTGTGTGTGTGTGTGTGTGTGTGTGTGTGTGTGTGTGTGTGTGTGTGTGTGTGTGTGTGTGTGTGTGTGTGTGTGTGTGTGTGTGTGTGTGTGTGTGTGTGTGTGTGTGTGTGTGTGTGTGTGTGTGTGTGTGTGTGTGTGTGTGTGTGTGTGTGTGTGTGTGTGTGTGTGTGTGTGTGTGTGTGTGTGTGTGTGTGTGTGTGTGTGTGTGTGTGTGTGTGTGTGTGTGTGTGTGTGTGTGTGTGTGTGTGTGTGTGTGTGTGTGTGTGTGTGTGTGTGTGTGTGTGTGTGTGTGTGTGTGTGTGTGTGTGTGTGTGTGTGTGTGTGTGTGTGTGTGTGTGTGTGTGTGTGTGTGTGTGTGTGTGTGTGTGTGTGTGTGTGTGTGTGTGTGTGTGTGTGTGTGTGTGTGTGTGTGTGTGTGTGTGTGTGTGTGTGTGTGTGTGTGTGTGTGTGTGTGTGTGTGTGTGTGTGTGTGTGTGTGTGTGTGTGTGTGTGTGTGTGTGTGTGTGTGTGTGTGTGTGTGTGTGTGTGTGTGTGTGTGTGTGTGTGTGTGTGTGTGTGTGTGTGTGTGTGTGTGTGTGTGTGTGTGTGTGTGTGTGTGTGTGTGTGTGTGTGTGTGTGTGTGTGTGTGTGTGTGTGTGTGTGTGTGTGTGTGTGTGTGTGTGTGTGTGTGTGTGTGTGTGTGTGTGTGTGTGTGTGTGTGTGTGTGTGTGTGTGTGTGTGTGTGTGTGTGTGTGTGTGTGTGTGTGTGTGTGTGTGTGTGTGTGTGTGTGTGTGTGTGTGTGTGTGTGTGTGTGTGTGTGTGTGTGTGTGTGTGTGTGTGTGTGTGTGTGTGTGTGTGTGTGTGTGTGTGTGTGTGTGTGTGTGTGTGTGTGTGTGTGTGTGTGTGTGTGTGTGTGTGTGTGTGTGTGTGTGTGTGTGTGTGTGTGTGTGTGTGTGTGTGTGTGTGTGTGTGTGTGTGTGTGTGTGTGTGTGTGTGTGTGTGTGTGTGTGTGTGTGTGTGTGTGTGTGTGTGTGTGTGTGTGTGTGTGTGTGTGTGTGTGTGTGTGTGTGTGTGTGTGTGTGTGTGTGTGTGTGTGTGTGTGTGTGTGTGTGTGTGTGTGTGTGTGTGTGTGTGTGTGTGTGTGTGTGTGTGTGTGTGTGTGTGTGTGTGTGTGTGTGTGTGTGTGTGTGTGTTTATATTTATTTATTGATTTCAAACAAGCGTTCGATCATAAACCTTTCGATTTCGTAAAGAAAATACGACTAATAAGGAATTGAATAAATATAGATATACAAAAAAAAATTGCAATAGAATAAGACAAGAACCAGAACAACAGAATATTCCGATAAAAAAATGTATCAGACGGGTACATTCTTTCTCTGTCCCACTCTTTCCTTTTTAATTGAATACGGTAATTAAATAATAGAAATAATCGGTATAATCAATTAGCAATACTGAAACTGAAGGTAGAAGCGAACTTAAAATTAAAAGAATAAATGCTGGAAAAGAAAATATTTGTATTGCAATAGAGAAAAAATAATATAAATAAATTAAACAAGTTAAAACATTTAAATAATCAGAAGTATCAATAAAAAGAAAAACTGAAAGAATGAAATGTATATGAAATAATACAGATGGATATAGAGGTTTTTACTGTAATATATGATATACTTAAAAAAATAAATATAAAGAGTCATTTTTATTTATAATTTAAGATCATGAATAAAAATTAAAAACGTAAAATACTGCAAAGAATAGTAATAAGATCAAAAATCGAGAAATCGAGCACAACAATTAATGAATGACCAAATAAAAAAGATATAAGAAAAAAAATTGTAGGATTAATTGCAGAATGAAACCAAATGTGTAGTATATCCATTATCTATACAAGAAAAGTTCCCTGGATGCAATAACGAGGAAATGGTAATGTCAACTGGCCCCCAGGCAATCTCGCACCCTTAGATAATTGTTTATAGAGTTATGTTAAATTTAACAAAACATTCAGGTCATCATTGAAAATATAACACGCGAAATGTGTAAAAGAGCAATAGAAAACTAGATCTCCAGAATGCATTCCACCAGACGAAACCGAAGGGGCATTTGAATCACATTATTTTCAAAAGCTAATGCCATTATATGCTCTTCACGATAAAATAAAAATTAGCAGATTATCGCTTATAGTTATCATTGAGTCTCATTTTAAAGTTCTGGAACTCTTATTAGACAATCCCTTTTATATAACAACTATAATAGGATGAAATATCTAGCCGGATATGCTGTATAAACCTTTGCAAGACAAATAAATAATTATTAATGTTCCCATTATGAAACATTGTACCAAAACTGATCCCCCTCAATTAGCTTAACGAAAAAATAAGCCTTTTGTTTAAAATTCTGATTGTCACGATACCAAGTAAATTTCTTTTGCAATGCAGCCAGTGCAGAAAAAAAACCGGAAACATAAAACAAAAAAAAACAAAAGCTATCGCCAGATCCGGACAGGCTGGCAGCGGAGCGCGCACTTTCGCTATCGTCCATCTTGTCTCTCCTCTTCTTCTTCATCTTCTTCTTCGTTTTTTGTTGTTGTTGGTGATCGGCGGCGAAAAAGCACCGGCCTTGGTCCAATGTCATGTTTATTGTTCTGGCGGCGAAGGAATGGTGTGCCGGCGGCTTCGAACGAAGATATTACGAAAATTTATCTCCATAAACTTAAAACTTCAGACGTTATAATCTTACATTGACCAGGATCAAAACTATATGAGGTAGGAATGCAATAATGCCTGCCACTTTCATTAAAAATACAGAAAATATATAGTACGAGGTCAAACAGATGTTTAGAACTATGTTTGAAGATTAAAATAAATGTAATATATAACCCGCATAGTATAGAACTGTTAGAAAACAACAAATTAGAATTGTCAGAAAGGGAAAAAAGGAAGAACAGTTGTTATGAAGAGATCAAGAAAGAAACAAAATATATGTTTTACATTGAGATGAAAACTCGTTACCTAAAAATATAACGTTTCAGTAAAATTACAAAAAAAGATGCAGATGAAGCATCACTTCAGACTTGTACATAGTCTTAAATAAGTAGTCTAGAATGAAACTGAAGTTGTCTTATCAGGTCAAAATTGACATTTTGAAGACTCTGCAATTATAAGTGTACAGTACAATTTCAATCGGTTCATACAATTCTTTCAGTGGTATAAAATGTAATTGTTGTTTTGTAACTCCTGTCGGGAAACTGTAATAAAGCAACGCGAAACTTTAAGTTCTCTTGTTTTATAACTAGTTCCAAATGCTTGATGAAAAATATGCAACCCCAAGTAACTGAATCTAATCCAAAAAAAAACTAAATAATAAAGAATTGGAAACACCCTTAGAAGAAAATTCTATACACTATATAAGTCTAACTGGCATTTTGAAGATTGTATAATTATAAGTATAAAAAGTATAAAAATAATAAAAAAAAATACTTTCAATGGGTTCATACCAATTATTTCTATGATGGAAGATATAATGGTGGTTTTGTAATTTCCGTCAGAAAACTGTAATCAAGCAACGCAAGACTTTAAGTTCTCTTGGAAACACAAGAACACACCACATAAGAACGGTGATTATTGTCTCATTTTTGACTTTACAATTAATCCCAAATTATACTATGTACTTCTTAAATTAAGCCTTACCCAGAACTTGCTTTGGACGGCGACCAGGTTTTTTGCAAATCTTGTTCAAAAATTGTTTCCTGCTCAAAGAAATTTCAAATAGACCAACATATTAAGACGCCGTCTCACGTAGCTAAGGTTAGAAACATGAAGAAGTCTGGGCCCATACAGTCAACGCTGAAGCAGTCATTTGAGATTTTTAAAAACGGAAACCATGACCAGTCAGAATTTAACGTAGATCTATGTAAAACGTTCTTGGCTGCTAATATTCCTTTAAACAAGTTAACCAACCCGCAAGTTAAGGCTTTTCTGCAAAAATATACAAAATTTAATGCTCCTGATGAATCAACATTAAGAAAAAACGTCGTTGGAAAGGTATTTGGTACCGTGATAGATGAAATAAAAAAAGAAATTGGAGGTAACTATATGTATATTGTTGTCGACGAAACAACTGATTCGTGTGGTCGTTACATAGTTAATTTAATGATAGGAAAACTCACAGAAGAAGAACCTGGAAAACCTTACCTTATAGCCGTAAAAGAAGTGGAAAAAACAAACAATCTTACAGTTACACGTTTTATTCAAGAAACCTTAACACATTTCTTTTTGCCGAACTCAGTTCCTGTTTTCCGATCCTGCGCCGTATATGATAAAGGCAGGAAAGAATTTAAAAATATTTTATGAAAATTTGATTCATGTAACTTGTCTAGCTCATGGATTAAATAGGGTTACGGAAACTATTAGAGTTTCTTTTCCGTTGGTCAATGACCTAATAGCAAATGTCAAAAAGATATTCATAAAGGCCCCATTGAGAGTGCAGTTTTCATATTACAAAGAGGATTTGCCCGGAGTACCATTATCACCTGAGCCTGTCGTGACCAGATGGGACACCTGGATTCGTGCGGCATTATTTTGTGCAGATAATTTTCAAAAATTGAAGGACTTAATCTCACAAATGTCTGGTGATGATTCACAGTGCATCCAAAAATCGAAAGAAATATTTCAAAGTACTGTAGTGGAACAACAGTTAATGCATATTAAGTGTCACTATGTATTTATAGCAGACAGTATTTTGCAACTAGAGGATTCGTGTACAAGTTTACCAGAGTCGATGGATATAATAGAGGCATGTGTACAAAATTGCAAAAATATACGAGGTGAGGTAGGGAAAACAGTAGTGGCAAAATTAGAAAATTTGATAGAAAAAAACACAGGTTTTAAGATTTTAAGGCAGGTCGTAAACATAATGTCAGGGAAAACTGTAAATAATTTAGCTATTGAGCCTGCCTTAGTTCCGAAATTAAAATTTTGCCCTATAACATCAGTAGATGTAGAAAGATCGTTTTCTTTGTATAAACATTTCCTTAGTGATAGACGCCACAATTTTCTAGTTCAGAACCTTGAAGCACACATTATAACTAGTGCGTTTTATAATTTTTCGAGTTAATAGTAATATTTAGTATAAGTTTCATATAAAACATTGTATTAGGTGTTAACTGAATTAATAAAGTATATTATATTATAACTTGAATTTATCTTTATTCAATACTCAATCACCTAATTAAATGAAAATGTAATTTAAGAAATCAAAATTTAGTTGCATATTCACTGCATATTTACGGATTTTTTGCATATATCCTGCAAAAATTAAAAAAAATATGTGCATATATATGCGCATATTCTTATGGTTTTTGGTTGCATATAATCCGGTCTTTAGTGGTTACTAATTAGGGTTCTCATATAAATAGAGCATAGTTTAGTTTTCGAGTTATATTAAATCATATCCTGATGACGCTAACATGGTTAGTGAAACGTGCGTCGAGAACTTTAAAAAAAGTGATTCGGTGTTTAGTGGTAAATCTCTTTGATTTAGTGTTTCACACTGGAGGTTCAATAGAAAAATTGAAATATAATAGTTGTTTTATGACTTCGATCGGAAAACTTAATCAAACCACGCGGAACTTTCTGTTCTATTGGAAACCATCACATAAGAACGGTGATGATTGTTTATCTAATTTCTGAGTTTACAACTAGTTCCAAATTTTCTATGAACTCTAAGCAAGTGTGTATAATCCAAAAAAAATGAACGATGAAGAATTGAAAACACTTCTAGAAGAAAATTCTTTATTAGTTTTTTATTAGTTCAGAAATATAATAGAGTGTAATACAAATATTTACATTTTTTCGTTTGTTTATAAATAAGGGATTATACTTCACTCGTTAGAGGTTAAATCTGATTTCAACATTTTGCTTCAACGCATAAACCATTTTTCTTCGGTATTAAAGTGATTCCACTGTAAAATATTCAGTCAGTAAAATATTCAGTCCACGTTTTTGGATAAAAAAACGTTAACATGAGTAAAATAATTCGCGAAACTAAGGCAATTTTAATTAAGGTGATGAGCTATTGTCAGCGTGGTAGCGGGTTTGCCTCCCGTACTCGGTCGGAAAAAAGCGAAAAAGATCGTACTGAGTTGTTAAAATAATTTTCGGGCGCGATTAGTATCCATAAAGCCATGGGCTTAAAATGGTCTATACACGGCATCAAAAAAAAATTAAGAAAGTCTTAAAACCAAACGACTCCTCCCGTGAGATATGTGAAGTAGTAGAGGAAGGTGCCGTATCAATCCGCACAGCATAGCTCTAGTTCAAAAAGTTCCGGGGGGGACATGAGTTTTGAATATTGGGGAAAATCAATGTCGGTCGTCAGATCGTCCACGGTGTCTCGATACCGACGTTTTAAAAACAGCTGTAGCTGCAAATTCTAGAACAGGCATTAGAAAACTTTCACGGGAATTAGGAGTATTCCATATTACCATTAAACGGCATTTGTGAGGCATGGAGATGATGCCAAAGAGCAGTAAAGCAATAAACTATCGCAGTAAACACCCACACGCCGTGTCGATGTGTATAAAACACTCCTCAAACAACTTATCGTTCTTGGATTTGTCAAACGAATTGTTGCCTGTGATAAAAAAGGGGTATATTTCGACAATCCTAATAATGAAAAACAGTGGATTATGCGGGGCAACCAGCTCACCCAGAACCAAGATGAGAAAGATTTGTCAAAAAGTTCATGTGTGCTTAGTGGAATTTTTGAAGAAATAATTCATTTTGAATTGATTCCTAATGGTAGGGCGATAACTTCCAAACTCTGCTCAACTTGGAAGATTACATACTGTTCTGGTGCAAAAACATCCAGCTTTGATCAACCGTAAAAAAGTCCTCTTGCAGCAAAACCACACACTTCACATCTGACCACCTCAAGAATTAACCAAGAGGACTTTGAACTTCTCCCTCATCCAGCATACTGCCACAACCTCGCTCCATCAGACTACCAGTTATTTCGGGTTATTTTTGCGAAAAAATGCAACACTAGTGAAGAGGTAAGAATTAGCCACGTCGAATTTTTTGCTTCCAAGGACTTATAGTGATATCGAAGAGGAATAGGGTTACTGACTCATAGAGGGGTTAGAGTCATTGAAAATAACGGTCTGATTTCGATTATAATCCAGATATGCCTGTCAGTCAAAGGTTTAAAAAGCGCGCCAAAAATTTCCTACTATGCATAGGTGGCGCCACAACATAAACATCAACTACGAGGGAGAGCCCGTGTGAGGGTAGTAAACTCAGCTTTTGGATAGTGCACCGTTTTGCTGTTCAAGTTTAATTGTTTACATTTTGAAAGATGGACCATTGTAACATGATTTTTTTTAAACCTAACATCACTTGTGATGTTAGGTTATGTTTCGTTTTGATACGAGGTTACTTATAAAAGTAAATATGAAGGCGTCCTATATGTAGGACCCTAGACATATAAAGTATGGTAACTCTATTTTTTTTTTTTTGAAAATTGAATATTATTTTTTTTCTTTTAATAATTGTTAAACATTTTAGGGGCCTTGCGTTGAACGAAGCCTTAACTATGGCTTACGATGATGATTTCCTTAAGGCTGGAATAGATATTTATATGCTTCCGCCCGAAAATGCATGTGGAGATATTACTGATGAGGACTCAGACGATGAGAATAATTTATCAATTGATAATTTACCAGCTAATCAACTAAGAACCTGTTGAAATAAATTTCAATAATATAGCTAATTCTGACTCTGATGATCAGGAGTATACGATGCCACTTTCCGAATTGGCGAAACACCTATCTATGAAAAGTAACCAAGTTCTTAAACACAAGAAACCTGACTTCAAATGGGTAAAAAAATATTTTGAAATTATTGGTTCCGACGATGAATGTCCTCTGAAGGGACAGTCAAGAAACATCCTGTTGAATTATTTCAGAATTTTTTTGATAACGGCTTAATGAATCCAATAGCCCAGCAAATACATAAAAATAGTAAAGGTGCCATGGACCATTTATATTTTAAAAGGAGCATAGCTATAGCACTTCTTCAGCAGAAAAAAACGATGTAGCAGTTCTAATGGAGACCCAGTCATGGATGAAAGAAAATATGGATATTCATTTCGATAGAAGTGACGATTTTGTTATTTCACAGGACAAACAAAGTGTGGCTACTGTCGCTCAAAGACTACTATCAGGTGTCGTAAGTGTGATGTTGGTGTTCATCTCAAATGCTTTGTTGTACACATCATTTCATGTGAAATTATATAACTTATATAACTAATTATATACTTATATGACTAATAGATATATAAGTACAGTATGTTATGTTCCTAACATTCTATATGTAGGCTTGGCCGTTCCAGGTCCCTTAGGACTCTGGTGCATATGTAATATTTTTTGAAACTGTGAAAAAAAATCCATTGTTTATAAAAAAAGTGTTTTCAGCATAGCAGTAGTTAAACAGTGCATAACACATGGGCTGAAAAGTCCCGGGCCTAACACATAGATGGCGCTAGTTTTATTGCAGTCACCTTTTTTTCAGTTAATACTAACCTTCAAAAGACAGCTGTTAAAATTTCATGATATTCTATTCATTAGTTTGTGAGTTATTGTGCTAAGAGTGGCGCTACTTTTGTTATTTTCAAAACAATGGATCAAAAACAATTTCGTGTTTTAATTTTACACTGCTTCTTGATGGGAAAAAATACCGTTCAAGCGAAGCAATGGCTTGAAAAGTGTTATGGGGACTCCGCTCCATCAGAAAAAACAATAAAACATTGGTTTGCTGACTTCAAACGTGGTCGTAGAGACACCGATGATCGTTTTGAATAATCGAAAAGTGAAGTTGCGTGAGTTAGCTGACATCGTAAAGATATCAAAAGAACGTGTTGGCTTTATATTGCATAAGCATTTGACTATGAGAAAGCTCTGTTCAAAGTGGGTGCCGCGTTTGCTCACTGTTGACCAAAAACGAGAACGTGTTGATGATTCTGAGCAGTGTTTGGCCATGTTTAAACGTAACAAACCGGAATTTTTGCGTCGATATGTGACAATGGATGAAACATGGATCCATCACTTCACTCCGGAATCAAAACGATCGTCATCTGAGTGGACAGCCACTGGTGAACCTCGTCCAAAGCGCCCGAAAGCACAACAATCAGCTGGAAAGGTTATAGCCTCGGTATTTTGGGATGTGCGTGGTGTAATATTCATCGACTATCTTGAGAAAGGAAATACCATTAACAGTGAATATTATATAGCGTTATTGGAGCGTTTGAAGGCCGAAATTGCAAAGAAACGACCGCATATGGCAAAGAAAAAAATTTTGTTTCATCAAGACAACGCACCGTGTCACAAGTCAATCAAAACAATGGCAAAACTACATGAATTGAACTTCGAATTGCTCCCACATCCACCGTATTCGCCAGATTTGGCTCCCAGCGACTACTGGCTGTTCGCAGACCTGAAAAAAATGCTCGCCGGTAAGAAATTTCGTACGAATGAAGAGATTATCGCTGAAACTGAGGCCTATTTTGAGGCAAAAGATAAATCATTCTACAAAAGTGGTATTGAAATGTTAGAGCGGCGCTGGAATGATTGCGTTGCTCTTGATGGAGATCACGTTGATGCATAAAGCTAATTTTGAACCAAAAAAACTGTGTTTTCTTTGTTAGGCCCGGGACTTTTCAGCCCATGTGTTATATAACTATCTCACAAACGTAAATATTTTTGTTATAGCGTCTTTGTATATTAGAGAATGAAGGGAATTACTCACTATATAGCTTATCTTCAGTGCAAGAGCTAATATACTTTTTGCTTGTTAACTTATTGTATATGTTGCAAAAAATATAGCAAAATATAAAGTTTGAAAACGTTTCATTTTATCGTGTATATTTTTCGTATACTCGTATATTCCGTATTTTTGTATATTTTTCCTATGCTATTAAACTAAATAGTGTTTTTGGCATGGCATATTTACAGCGGTTAAGCACTGTAGTACTTAGTTCTGTAGCACGTGATTTCAAACAATTATTCGCTATACTCCAATCTGTTAGATCAAAATCGTCAATAACACTAGTTTACACGGTTTTTATACCCCAGCTGATGTTAATTATTGTTTATTTAATTAAGAGTTACCCAGAAAAAATCAATAACAAAATAAACGGAATAATATAAATATCAAGGAATAAAAAATATAAAGGAAAAAAATCTTAAAAATTAAAAATGGTAAATTGTGGCTTTCTTTTTATAGTTTTTTGGATCGGTTTCTCTTATAACGGAGCCGGCTGCGGTGGTCTGGTGAGTTAGTCGCTCGCCTGGCAATTCAATGGTAGCTGGTTCGATTCCGGCGCTCGGATGGTTGTTTTCCTATAATTCTTCTGTTCGTCACATAGACACACACACACGCATTACCCCTCAGTCACGCCAGTAAAAGGCTGGGTAAGTCCGGATGCCTTCTGAGAAGTGTTCTACGTTGGTCACTCGTCAGTCGGTAGGCTTCCTCATAGGCTTATGGGTAAGCACGTAACCAAAGATTGATAGCCTGAGGGGAGGGTGCTGGTCTGGGTTTATCGGTAGCTGATGACGTGGTTCGGAACCCACGAACTCAGTAGGTTCATTCGCTAAATAGTCTTAGATGTTGATGCGCCTCTAACCGCAAATCGTTACCCTTTCCTTTCTTATAATGGACCAACAGTAATCCCCTAACATGTTTTCATCCCAAAATCCCAAATTCCCCTTGTTCGTCACTCATACTTCCCAAGTTTTCAGTGAAAATCTCAAATTCGAGTGCAGGAAATAAATCTTCAATGACATGTTCACTCCCAGCTGCTGAAAATTTTTCAATACATCAGCAACAATATCTTTATAATTTTCACATTTTTTATTTCCCAAAAATTATTCGACAACCATTTTGAATTGCATCCAAGCAGCTTTTTTATTAACAATTAAAAGGCTTTCAAACTGAGGATCTTTTAATCACATCTGAAGATTATTTAATTCAGCTTGGTTAACTTGGTAATTCGGCTCGAATTACCGAAACAAATTGGGTATGAAAGATTCTTCGAATGTAAAATTGGCTAAATAACAGACGGAATTTCGGTATATACAATATTCGCCCTATTTTTTGTATTATATCCCACTGTCTTCGTAACACAAAAGTAACAGTCATTTTCATGAATACTAAGTTCTCTCCATAATATTAGTCAACCAAATGGGAGGTATACGTTATCTCCTGATGACCACTGGAGTAAAACGATTCTACAGCTTTCACAAAACACATGAGGCACCCATTTTTTATTTTGGTTCGCAACAATAAATCCAAAATAATGAAAATATGCACTTTTTAACGAATCTAAAATAGATCTTCTTTTTGGAAAAAATAAACTGTTCACAAACAAAGCAAAAACGACCAGAACTTTGTTTACACTTTATATTGGACATGTTAATTCAATTTAAAACAAGATATTTGTTGTTTAAATCGAATAAATAAATATTAAACTGAAGGCACCACGTAGAGTAGTTGAAAAAAAGTGACGTGATATAATATTTCTGCTAACACTTGTTGGTTCAAAGAAGGTTTTGAAAGGTTGTAAGGTTGTAAGGTTTACATATTTATATATATATATATATATATATATATATATATATATATATATATATATATATATATATATATATATATATATATATATTTATATATATATATATATATATATATATATATATATATATATATATATATATATATACATATATATATATATATATATATATATATATATATATATATATATATATATATATATATATATATATATATATATATATATATATATATATATATATTTCTTTCGGGGAATATAAAAAAGTTAAAATTTTTACTAGTGTAATCAATATCAAAATTACGATATTCTTCATGGCTCGTAGTTTTCTATTAAACTTTATCAAAAGTTTTATTTATGTTTCCTATATACTTTTGTTGTATACTGCAACGCCATAATTTAAAATAAATCAGTTTACTGCATTTATTACATTTCGGTGACAATACACATATATCAAAATAAGTCAAATATTGCATTAGAAAGAAGAAATAGAAAATGTGATGTGTCGATGGAAAAAAATTAAAAATCAGGTTTAGTCCCACGACCAACAAACCCAAACCGTACTCTGAAAGAAAATCCGAACTGAAAAGGTCCCATAAAGTTGGCCAGTCGTGATTTGTGGTCCATCGCCTCCCACAAAGCACCATCGTTCCCGGTATCTGTACACTAAAGTAAATATTTCTCGCGCAATAAACTTTAGTAATATCTTCTTTCGAAGCCGCCGGCACAACGTTCCCTCGCCGTCAGAACAATAAACATGACATTGGACCAAGGCCGGTGCTTTTTCGCCGCCGATCACCAACAGAAAAAAAGAAGAGTAGAAGAAGACGAGAGACAAGATGGACGATAGCGAAAGTGCATGCCAGTTGTATTGAACCATATATAAAATAATGATGGAGTAGTAAATTTCAACCATTGATTTAATGGCTTCTTGAGCTAAATCAAGAATATAGTTTATAGTTAAGAGAAATACTGTATCATTGTATTTTTTTTTATAAAAAGCAAACATTCAATTATATTTTAAAATTTTTATTTTATTTAGTATTAGTACGAAACTCCTTAATACAGGGTGAAAATATATATAAAGTATGTCAGTTTACTTTTTAAGAAAATTACTAGCGCCATCTATTGAAACAATAAGAACCACGGTCATCAGCTACCGAAAACCCCGATCAGCACCCCCTTGGGCTATCAACCCTTGGTTTTGTGCTTAACCGAAAGTATCTCGAGAAGCCTACTGACTGGCGAGTTACCAATGTAGAAAACTTCTCAGAAGGCATCCGGCCTTACCCGGCCTCAAACTGGCATTACTGAGGGGTGATTCCTTGTCAGATTTTACACTCTTACCTAGAAACATTCACAAGAATTTTAGAAAAACTTTTTTTGCCTAGTACGGGATTCGAACCCGCTTCACTGTCGTACCGTAAGGCTGACGCCTTAGACACCACAGCTAATGTGACTCTATATATAGATTACATCAAGTAAACAATACACATTAAAAACACTTGGTAAAGTGTTTATAATGTGTATTATAAACATATATTATTATTTATAAGTGTAAGAACAGGTATTTTTGATATTTTTTGAGTTTTAGACAGTGGCGAAAACCTAAATAAAGGAGAAAAACAAATATATGAACACGCCACAATCATTCAGACATTACTTGGTAAAGTAATCCCCCAAGCTATAAAAGGCTACACATGGTTAAAAAATTCAGCATAATATTATGACAACACTATCAGTAGTACCGACCTGTTTCAGTCTATATGAAACACAATTTTTTACTTTGTCACTTTTATTTTTAAATTTGTGTGTACTTCAAAACTAAGGTATTACAGTCACAATTTTTTTTGCATACATTCGTGCTGTCCGCGGTCTACGTATCTGCTATTTTATCACCAAGTTACGCCATACATAACGTTGGTAGGTGTAGGTATGGAGATCCAGTTATGTTGTGAGCTAGCTTCGTGAGCTCGTAGAATATGTAACAACCCAAGATTGTAGCCTTTTGCATTTAATTGTAATATTGTTTGTTGCTGTGATGATTTTTGTTTTTAGTTAAGTCACAAACTTCACCTTCATGCTGCCCAGAACGCCTATCACAAGGGGGATCAACATTACTTTATATTTCGGATACAATTCACTTAGACTGTAAACGAATTTCTGTTTTTTTTCTGCTTTTTTTCTAGATATGTTGATATCTGCTGGACGCGAGTACTCAACCACATAAAAGATACTTTCTTTTAAATCCTGTATTACTAGGTTCGGTTTATTAGCTTCTATTGTTTTCCGAGTTATAAACGAAAAATTCCAGAAAATTTTGCACAGTTGGTTGCACACCATTAATTCAATTTCATGCGGTACATAATATGTTTTAATCTCTTTATCATTTCCTCTATGTTATAGAGGAATCTAATGCAGTAATCATAATCTTTAACGCAAAATTGTGTCTCTCTGTATAAAGAGTCGGTGCTCAGTGAGAGCAAGCACTAAGGATATGCATTAGAGTTTCCGGATAACTTTTACAAACCTGACAGGTTGTGTTGATGTTTTCGTGAAGTATTTCAGAGCAGTACCATCTCGGGATAATAACTCCATCCTGGGCTGCCGCTATAAATCCCTCAGTGAACAGTATGTTTCTTTGACAATGCCTCTGTTTGGATGTTTTTGTAGAACATGCATGACTTTTTTGTTGTGTTCTTCCTGTAGAATTTTCCTTTGCTGTAGCGTGAGGCGTTGTTTTATTTTTTCACTATTAAGACAAATTAAAAGGCATTATGGATTATCCCCCTCAAGTAGAATTTACAGTTACTCAGCAGCTCTCACAGCGTAACGAACAAGGAATGCACCCTTGTTAGCCAGTTCATGCTCTTTTACAAAGCGTAATAGTGGGTCTTCTGATTTAAGAATACTACATGCTGTATTTATTATAGCCCTGTTGTAACAAGCCTCAACACTCAACAAACCCCTGCCACCATCACTTCTAGGCATATTCGTAGCACAGATGCGTTGGGGTGTAGTGGTCGATGTGGTGTTATTATCTTTCTTGTAGTACGATATAATAATTTTTAGTTCATCAAGTTTCCACTTGATAATTCAAAATGTAAATAGAAGAGTTGGAAGGGCTAAACTGTTCATGGCAGAAATCTTATTCCGTCCAGAAAAATAGGAAGGCCATATTTTTTCGGACATGGTTTTATATTTCCGAGCGAGTTTTTTTTTCAATTCCTCTACGTTGTGCATCAATCTCTGTTCTATGCCAAGGTAGGTGTAGGTTTCATTATCACTTAAGTCTCTAAGAACGGATCCATCTATAAGAATCATATCTTATTGATTCTGCTTCGGCTTTCCTCTCTGGATATGGTAAACCGAACACTTTTCATAATCTAATTCCATACTCACATCTTTGCATCAATGTATAATTATTACTTATTTTATTGTTATTATTCTAATTATTATTATAATTTAGACAGCTATTAAACGATCAGACAGATCTCCGGAACACCCACTATTTAATCATCCCACTATTTAAAATATTGTAAAAAATTAACTTCAATAGAAGTATACAATTAGGTACATAGAATAAACAGCTGTAATGCATTACATTTAAAGTAGTTTTTAAAAATGAAAAATCGTTTTACGAAACTATAATCACACAAATTTAAAAAAAAGTGATAGATAACAATGCAAAAAATGGTTTTATTCGATTTAAAAAATAAACTATCACAAAGTAACGGACAAATCAATCAATAAGTATATCAACCATATGATACCGTTATATTTACATGGTGTCCCGTAACCTCTATGGAGCAGCTGGTGATAGTAGAGACCAAAATAAGAGGATTTAGTCAATAATTGTGTTGGCAAATCTTAGTCATTAAAAAGATACAGGGTGTTGAAAGTAAAAGTAAATTTTCGAAAAATTGAGATAATTTAAAAACGGTTGAAGATATCAAGTTTAAAATTGGGTACTAACTTGAACCTAGTTTCTACAGGGCGCTTGCTACCTATTTTGTGAGGAATTAACTCGCTCATATTTTTACCATATAAAGCTGGAAATATTTTGACATAATAGGGAAGAGTCATAATTTCCACGTAACAAAGGTACCCTCGGTCAATATCTCACACCGTTTACGAGATATTCGTGTTTGAATATTCCATTGCACATCTTGTCGATGGCTGAAAAATATGCAATTCACAAAATTTGCCTTGAATGTTACAATGTGACAACTATCATTGTTTTCTATCTCTCCTATTACACGTAGGTGGAAACAAGTTTCTCCAATCTTGAGTTGGTATTAAATAATTTGTAAAAAATGCCCAGACTTAATTAGTATCCTAACCGTGATTTAACGGATATGCTCTGCGTTTATGTACAAGTAAATTACAATATTCGCACTGCACTTAGAAGACATGAGGAGCTCTACCCAACTAGAATCACTCCAGATCGATACATTTTTCAAAGAATTTTCAATCAATTAGGCGAAACAGGTTTGAAGTTTATTACAACAATCCTGGTGAATGACCGGAACGTATAATGGTAGAACAAGAAGAGGGCATTTTGGTTAGCATCGCGGAAAATTCTGTACTAAGCACAAGGCGTTTGGAAGCATCTAAAGAAATTAACAAATCTACCGTTTTAAGAATTCTCCATAAAGAAAAATTGTTTCCCTATCATTTTTGCCTGTTCAAAATTTATTACCGAGAGCGGCATTACTACCACGAATTTTCAATTAACATTTGGTGCAGCATTATCGACAATTTTTTAATCGGCCCATTTGAGTTTCCACAAAGATTGAATGGAGATCAATATGTGCAGTTTTTAGAAAATTATTTGTTAGACATTTTGAACGGTATACTTCTAAACCTAAGACAAGACATGTAGTTCATGCAAGATGGGGCGCCACCGCATTTTACTGTTGCAATGTGAAATCATTTGAATGAACGTTTTCCACATTGATGGATTGGGCACGGTGGTACGTTTCCTTAACCACCTTAAAGAAATATCCTGCGAAAGGGTATTAAGGTAAACGGTGGACACTTTCAACATCTATTGAAGTAAATTTCAAAAATTTGTTATTTTAAATATAGTCCGTTGTATTTTTGACATTTTAATGTTTTTTTCTTCGTATTTAACAAGTAAATTACTTTTTAATACAAGAGATAAAACATCGCAAAATAAAAAATCTAAAGTTTATATGTTCCTCTAAAGGTAAGGTGGATTTCTTCAACATAAATAGTATGGTGGGGTCGGATCCGACCGATCCCCAAAAAATACATTTTTATGAGTTAAAAAGGAAAAGAAAATTGTTTAAAACGATTGTATTAATAAGTTAGTTTATTTGTTTTTAAAGTGACATGCATGGATCCTCATGCATGGATCCTTTTAAAGTGACATGCCTGCATTGCCCTCTAAATGGGGCAAATTTTTCGGAGGACTTCCGGACATCTCTTATTATTTTGTCATCGAATCGCAAGTTTTCGACAAGAAAGGCAAATCTTTTCCTCGACTAGTACAACGAATGACAGGAGGCCTGTATGTTGCAGAGAACATAATCTCAAGGCTTAGCTTTGAGTTTTTTAGTACAGCACTTAGGTATAAGAGTCCAATGAGAGCTTTAATCTCAATTACATATGTTGTTGATAAAACCAGTGGACCGTTTGGTATTGAAGTCTAGATTTTTTAATTTCATTATTTGTATGAGAAATTGTTTCTCATTTGTTATCTCATCATTAATAAACAATGGAAATATTTTATATTCGTCAGTAACCCCTCGTGCTTCCCGCTAGTTCCTGGTAGATGGGTTATTTTATTAGAGGTTGTTGTTCTGGAAAATTTTGAATGAACCGGCATATCACTTCACTCACTTTTCAAATCTTTGCCCAGCTCGTAATTCTCATCATTATTTTCATTTCTTTCTCTATTATATCATTTCTTTCATCATATGATTATTGTTGTTGCCTTCAAGTTGTAATTCAGCCAACACCTCTTCAGGAGTGTGAAACATCCTATAATGACTCATTGCGTCAAATAATTGAAAAAAAAAACTGTTTAATAGCAAAATTGTAACGTAACTGGTAAATTGGGGTTGGATACGACCCCATCCTGGATAAGACTGATTAAAAATAAACACCGTAGTTTAAGGCCTGTTAACAGGAAGATGCAACTCCTTTGATGGTCTCAAGGAAACTGCCTGGTACGGTCCCTTGTCCTCTCGCGGCTTTTGGAGGGGGTGGTGAAGAGAAGTAAACAAATTAGTTACGCTGTGGTCGCATCCGATCCCAACCTTACCGTTTGAGGATTAGGTTGCAACGAGTGCAATCTGTAGAACAAACCGAACCGAACAGAACGAACCGAAATTATCAGACCAGATTTAAAGAACACAAATTTGCGTATAGTTACGTAACCGACCACCCAGAGAACAGTAGGCTGACGCGACAGTTCGGCACTAGATGGGTTAAATCACTATCTCGATCATTACGTCTAAGACGCCTCGTCCAATGCTAGCCTTAAACCTTTAGCTTGATTTTCAATTGGTATGATCAAGGGCTATAAAAATATTGTGAGAAATTTTATTATAATTTTTTAAATAAATCCACCATTTATCACTTAAAATTTATTTTTTTACATACATTATATTTTCCTCTGTTTGTCACTCTTGGATTCGGTTTAATTATAACCAGATCATCAAAATTCTTCTGATCGATCACCGGCATTGATAACGTAGGTCGTCCTCTATAGATAAATAAAGTTTCTACGTGTGTCGCTGTAGATTTAGTGTATCTGGTACTAATCGAAGTAGTTCTACTTCCTGCCCCTGATAAAATTGAATGTTTGATTTTTTCCTCTTGGTTCTGCTGTAATTTATGCATTAGCTTTATTTGGTTTTTTCGTATGTTTCTTGTCTGTACGATCTTTGCTTCGACATCTTTGATACAAGCATCTAACTGGACTTGATTTATCTGGCATTGTTTCTGAGCTTGTTCCATGTCTATCAAAAGATCTGGTTCACCGAGCAAACCGCACTCTTTCTTAAGTTTATTTGTAGCATGGCGAATTTTACCTTTCTCTCTCTTCATTTGAGTGACATACTGTCTGTTTAAAACAGAAAACATATCCAGTCGTTCCAATTCGTCTTTCAGATCATACAAATCCCAATCCATGGCGGAGCATTTTTCTCTCATGTGCGCCAAAATTTGAATAGTGTTCTGACATTTGTTTCTCAATCTTGCCAGTTCCTCTTCACGTTCTTCGTTTTTATCCGCGTAACTTCTGTTGTCGGCTTTCAGTTCTTCGTAATCCATTAGATGAAAATTACTTCCGATTATATTTATTTTTTCCATGCTATCTAGTATATCTTGTACCATTTCCTACAAAGAAAGGCAATAATTGGAACTTTGAAGGTTGCTATTTATGTATCATTGTTATAACATTGATAACCGGTATACAGAAGAGAGAATTACTGGATGCGAAACATAACAGAAGTTAAGGACGTCTCAACACAAGAAGCGAAACTTAAATGTAAATTTGAATCCAGTCAAAACAGTGTGGGAAACATGGAAAAAAACAATAGGAAGACGTTAGAAGACTTGCGATAAGAGCATCAACAAGATAATGGTAAACAGGCGTCTTTCAAGAGCAGGAGCAAAAACGTTAGTTCAAAAACGTAAAAATCCTCTCAGCATGCCTTCTCCAGAGAACACAAGAATAATTAGAACACAAAATTGGCGAATACCTGGCAGGCTTTCACACTGGTCGCTCATGCACTGAACAGATATTTAACTTAAAAACAATATTGCAACAGAAAGCTATCAGCAACGTCCCAATCATCTGCACGTTCATGGACTTCAAGAAAGCATACGACTGCATCTACCGAAAATCTCTGTTCAACATTCTAGGGACTCGACCTCAAAACACTACGACTGATCAATCAGACACTGGCCGACACAACCTCTAAAGTGAAATTTATGGGAAAAATTTCTGATTAAAACTGATGTACGCTAAGGAGGAGATAGATTATCCCCACTCTTCTTTAACCTAGTCCTGGAGAAAGTCAAGGGAATGGGAAAAAGAACTAAAAAATCAAGGACAATGGAAACCAATACAACTTGGACGACCCAAAAACAACATAGAAACAACATGCTTTGCCTTTGCAGATGACCTAGCCCGCTAAAAGGGCAACCAAACAGATAGAAGTCCTCAAGGAATGTGCAGAGAAAGTCGGCCTACAAATCTTCTTTAAAAAAACCGAATTCTTCTGCTCAAACTTAGATGTCCAAAATTTGAACACCAAATACGGCAAAATAAATAGGGTCACTCCCTTCAAATACCTGGGCGAACCCACAGGAGAAGAGAAGATAGCTCAGAAGACTCGATTACAGAAGATGAAGAGGGTATACGGCAAGACAGATAATATCTACAATAAGAAATGCATATCTATACACCAAAAATAAGACACCACAACACAGTAATCAAACAAGAGGTACTATACGCAAGCGAGACACACTGCACACAAAAAGTATCAGGTTAAAACTGACAGAGGAAGGATACAGGCTACATTCTAGAAAGACCACAGAGAAAATGTTCAACGTAACAGCGGATATAAGAAAAATAAGGTTGAAATTCTATGGACATATCAGTAGACTCCCACCAACAAGACTCACCAACAGAATTCTTACATATATACAAGGAGACAAATCAACAGTACCATGGATCGCACAAGGTAGAGCTGATCTGGGAAAGGCACAAATGGTATCGACATAGATTGAGGATAGAAGAACGTACAGAAACAAAATACATATGTGGAACGTTGCATCAGAGAGCGAAGTTTCGAGGAGATCGAGGACAAGGTGGACGTAGCAGAGCAAGAGAATCCCCGGAGAAAGGATGAGAGAGGTATGGAGGATTAGAGAGAATACTCGAAAATGAGTCAGAATGCTTGATTCAACCGGGTCTATACGCACCTAATATAGATATAGAAGCGACAAGTAAAATTTTCAATTTTACAATAAACAGAAAATCTTTTATTTAAGCCAATATAAACCCCATGTAAGACAAAACTAACATAATAAAAAAAAATATTATGAAGATATTACTTATTTTCTTATCATGGCAAACAGTGGCGGTTCGTGAGGGAGGGCGTTTGGGCGCCATCCCTCCAACATCTATCATAGTAAACAATTTTTCAAAGCAAAACTTTTTATTTGAGTTCAGTTTCTATCCTTTAACTCATTTTATGGTATTATTAAAAATTAAAATCTTTAAATGTAGAAGAACGTCTGTCATCACACCAAATAATGCGGATAAAAATTCCATCCTCTCGTCATTGGCGTTACATGTTTTAAATGTTAAATTCTAAAATATGCGATATGGACGTAGATTCTCTGCGACCAAACGTATCGGTAATTAGTTTGAAACGCTAATTTGATGGGTACGGAGCGTTTGATATATCTCGCGTCGTATATTTTGCTCGCCCCGCGAATACTTGTATCGATTTGGGATTTGCTGGGTGTGTACACACTGAGTAGTGCTTTTTAAATAAAAATAATCAACTTTTAATTGCAAACGTGATGGTGTCTGATTTAAAACAGTTAATAATGATTAATTTAAGTTTGGAGTCGTCCCATGCCCGTGTTGAATTTGAGTCAAGTTCAAATTGTATGTAAAAATAGCAAAAAAATCTTCAGAAGCACTATTTTTTTCTACGCCCTCCCACTTTAAAAACCCACGAGCCGCCACTGATGGCAGATATGTTTATTAACAAAGCATGTGACAAAAATGGGGCAACTTTCAAAAATAGTTTATTTAAGGCAAGAAAATGTCATTTTTTTTTTATTTTAATGAATTATTGATCAAATAGCCTTTATTTCTAATAACTAGTTGACATCGTTTTGACACTGAGTCCATTAAGTTAATACCACTCAAAAATTTATTGATTCTCAAATTTTTTCCAAGCATCGAAAATGTTGGTGAAATTTGTATAACGTTCAGTCAGAAATTTGTTGTTCATGATTCTCCATAAATTTTCTTTCGGAAGTCATTGTTGACTTCAACAATGTGTCAAAAGATTAGATAAAGAATTAGTCATATTTCAAATTCAAATTCAAATTAGTTAAATTGTTCTGAGGATGGTTTTATAAATAAACCAAAATGTTAATAAAATAATAAAAAATAATAATATTAGAAGGTCAGAAATATATATATATATATATATATATATATATATATATATATATATATATATATATATATATATATATAATATACTTACTCTCAATTTAATATATTGTAGTCTCATAGTTGCTACTTGCTCCATCTCTGTTCTCTGACGTTTAATTAATCTCTCCACGTACTTATTAGGAATGACATTTCCGGTTTTTGAATGAACCAATCCATACCCAATGTTTTCTTCTCTACTTTGCAATGCTCGAAACATTTTATTTACTGTATTGTTTTTTTTTATGCATTTCTTTCTTAGCTCTTCAACCTCCTCGGTGATCTTTTTCCGTTCGACTTTATGTATATTAATTAATTCACCATAAGCCTCCAATTTTTGATTATATTTCATCAATTTGTCCAGAGGTGGTTCGAGGTCTTTCAAAAAATTTTCCATTTTGCGCCGTTTGAACAGCATCGATATTTTTTTCTGAAAAATATTATTTTTTATTCTGTTCGGTATAAGAAAATCTGCGAATGAATCGAATTTCTCGTAGTAAGGCTGACGGTCGAGTGCTTCCACTTCTTCTTCGTGAACAGATTGTTCCTCTTCTTCTGCAGCTGAGTCTTCAATTTCTTTAAATAGTAACGGCTTTTCCATTTGGGTTAAATCGAAAAACGATTCAATATCTCCCTCAGATGCTTTTACTCTGCTCTCGAGTTCGTAGAAAATACTTTCCTTGCGAACATTCAAAGATTGTCTATTCGATTTGTTTTGTTCGTTTATCTGTAAACATAATTATATTTTTAAGTATTAAAAGATATAGCTGTTCTAAAACATGGTTTTAATACGTTCAGTACTACAGGACGCGGATCTACGTCCTACTGAATTTTCCAGCCACCCCACTGATCGCGAATCCGCGTTTTTGTCCTATCACTGGTTCCCAATCACTCTTGGTATATTTTTATTATTTACGTTGATGTTTCTGGATGTCCCATCGTGTAGGGTTCCACTCTTAGTTTCTTAGATTTAGTAAAGTTATGTGTGTACGACGTAGTTTTGTGAGCTGTTGGTTGCAATCAATTTTGAACGGTTTTTGTTTTTTTTAATTAAATTTAATGAATCATTAAATATACAACTAGTAAACTATAGTGGAAAGGTAAGTATCTTATTTTCATTTTTTTCCAGTTTTCTAGAACCAAAGTCTGAATGTATTTTCATGAATGGTTTTTAATTTTTGATAATTATTTTAGGTAAAAAATTAATGTTGGCGACTGTTCATCATCCTCAAAAGGAATTTGTTCTGTATATTCCGATGGGGAGTTTAATTTTGATAAACCAGACCCTGGCGATTTGGTTCAAGACGAACCTGAAGAGTTGGAAGATATTAAATGTGATGCTGAAAATGTAAATATTGATGGTAGAGATAAGCCTGAAGCGTTAAAGTACATTATGTAATATATGCCGATACCGATATTCCCCTGGACCCGGATGCGGAACAGTTGGATTTACAAAGTTTAGAAAATGAGGATGGGGTTGTCAAACAAAAGTTTTGAAACTTACCGTATGAATTTCGAAGTAAGTAAAGTAAAGTTTTGGGGTTAGAGGCGCATCAGCAACTGAGAAGGCTATTTAGCGACTGGACCTACAGCTTAACGTGGCTTCCGAACCACGGTCATCAGCTACCGAAAACCTCGGTCAGCACCCCCCTCAGGCTATCAACCCTTGGTTTGGTGCTTAACCGAAAGTATCTCGAGAAGCCTACCGACTGGCGAGTGACCAACGTAGAAAACCTCTCAGAAGGCATCCGGCCTTACCCAGCCTCGAACTGGCGTGACTGAGGGGTGATTCCTTGTCAGATTTTACACTCTTACCTAGAAACATTCACAAGAATTTTAGAAAAACTGTTTTGCCTAGTACGGGATTCGAACCCGCTCCACATTAACTGTCGTAACATAAGGCTGACGCCTTAGACACCACAGTTAATGGGCTCCCAATTTCGAAGTAAGAAGAAATTATTTGCCTAATATTTGCTCTTTCTAAGTGTCATCTTAAGTAATAACACCTTAACAACATATTTTTTTCATTCACCTTAGTATCATCTACAACAGTGGACATCCTAATAGAGCCTTTTATCGTTGATTTATCCACCGATTCACTTGCTGATGGTTGATCAGATACAGTATCAGTATTACTGTCTTTCATACCCTCTATGGATCCATATATTTCAGGTTCCGGACTTTCTTTTTCAAAAAAATCACCTTCAAATCTCTCCTCAGTGGATTTGTTCGGTTGTACTTGAAGCTCGATCCTTGAAGGTTCAGCAGGTTCCTCCACATCAGTTTTGGATTTGATAACGATCGAAGATGATACAAATAAATCCTTGAGATCCATGGTGATACAGGAAAAAGTGAAGAAAAAATATATGAAAATAATTAACTTAATAAAAAATAAAACATGTCAATCAGTGATGACATGTAACAACACGATGTATGACATAACAATCCTTATTGACACCTGTGTTGACATTTATTGATATTACACTCAACTTCACCATAAAAATAGAGATATACAATAATAACATTATTTTTTAATTTCTTACTCCTTTATTTTTTATTTCAGATTTATTTGAGTAATATGAAACGTTTGCGCATTTGAATAAGATTGATAATTTCTTTAATTTTTATTATGATTTAGCCTAAAGGCATTAGCAGTCCCTCTAAAGTGAACATTGACATCCCAGATATCTTACATATCAGAAGGATTAAGCTCTGTGGGAGCCATTTTCCTGTTATCGGGCCACAAGGTGATGCTAGAATTATTCGATGTTATTGAGTTGTTCAAGAACTTCCGGATGGTTTTCGCTGTTCCCAGTAGTGCTGCTTTCTGCATGTGCTTGAAAAGATGCTCGTTGAAACCCAATGTTTTTATGTGCTTCAGCAGGCTCTTTGGAATAATACCAGCTGATATTATTATGGGAACTATTTCTACACTTTTCATGCCCCATTGTTCCATTTCATTCTTTACTTGTTCTTGAAGTTCCTGATATTTCTGAATCTTTTCTTTTTGTTTCTTTAATATATTATTGTTATTAGGAATGGATGCATCTATAAATATAGCGCGTTTATACAATTTATTTACCGTAATAATATCGGTCCTGTTACTATTTAGTTTTTGCCCAGTAAGCACAGTCCGATCCCAATATATTTTGTGAATATTGCTTTCGAGAATAGGCTCGGGATTGTAGTTGTAATATGGAGCTATCTCTTTTGACACCTGTAGCTTTATTGCACGTTCCTGGTGTAGAATCTTTGCTACTGCATCAAGCGTATCTTTATAATCGATAGCCGCAAACATCATACAATTTCGGAGGTCGGACATCCGTATCGACACTCTTCGTCCACAATACCAGCATTTCGAACAATATATTTAAAACAATTTCTAGTAGGAATAACCTGATCTTGGATTGCCGCTATGAATTCCTCTGTCTCGGGGAACATCTGTCCTGCAGTCAGTCAGTAGTTCGACGCTAATATGTTGACTTGTTCTTGGTTGACCTCATTCAGATGGTTTCCATGTAGGCCTTTTTCTCTCCATGCATCTTTTCTTGATCGGTTTCCGCATACTTTGGACCCGATTTTCTTTCAAGTGTAGTGGCGTTGATGCATCAATTTGACATATCGCTCTATATAATTCCGACATCTCTGCTTTCAATTTTTCAGACTGAACAAATATAATCGATTCAATACCATCTATTTTTTGAAATTTTCGAAGGTTAATTCTTTGAGAAGTTTAAGAAATTGTTGATGGCTTAAAGCAGGAACAATTTAAAACAATAACTGCTTGAGCGACTGATAAATAGTTTGAGAATCAGGTTGGTCAAGAGATAGAAGAGTTAGAAGAAGCTGTGGGAAAACTCGAAAGAAATTGTAAACCATGCTGTAGGGGCAAATATATAGAGTGTCATGTTTAAAAAAAGAAAGAATGAGACAACAGACCAGACTCACCAGACTTCGCCACTTCCGACTACCACTTGTTTTCATCCAAGTCAGACGCACTTTAACAATTATGGAAATCAATTCTTCTATTGGAACCTTTGGTGTGAAACACTAAACTTGAAGAGATTTACCACTAAACATCAAATAATTTTTTTTAACTACTCGACTCACGTTTCGCTAATCATGTTAGCATCATCAAGAGATGATTTAATCTAATTCTAAAACTAAACTATGTTCTATTTATATAAAAATCCCTACCTAACGAAGCGTGTAAAAATCATGAACCGTGAAGTTTACTAAGCCTTACATTAATAATTGTAAAAGTTGACTGAACGGCATAGGTCAACAATTTATAGAAACGACATATAGCTGTTATTTTAGTAATTATTGTTATATGGTATATAACGCGTAAATGCAGTTGTCTGTTACAAGGCCAAATGTAAGCGAAATGTGACAATATTTTTAAAAATTACAGTAAACCTGTTAATTTTAACAGTTATTTTAAAATAACAGTAACAGTTCCAACTGTTAGTTAGCAATAACAGTTTTGTCCATCTCTCCTTTGTATGCCGGTTTGATGTATCGCTTTGATCTAGCTATAACATTAAAATTATCAGCATGCACCATTATCTGGATGTTTTTATTTATTACTATGCCTCATTTGATTGAATGCTTTTTCATGTGGTATGTTAAACTCAAGGCATGACCATGGTGCAATCCAGAATGGGTTAGAAATGTGCTGCTCCAAATCTTAATTTTGGATTGCCGATGTCTGGAGAGATCTTTCTTATCTTTGTATAATTTTTGGTCTATTTTGTCATATACAGTTTTTAATTATATCAATAGGTGTCATATTCATAAGTTTTTTAAGTCTTGGCGAAATATACAGCGGGAATTGACAGATTCGCAAGCTTGGCGGCTAAATAGGATTCCATATTGAGAGAAAACACCAATAATGATATCTCCCATCAACAATCGAAACAGTACATCAAATAATTATGAGGTAAGAAACCAGTATTTTGTGAAAATTACATAGAGGAAACGCTGAGGAAATTATCTGAAACAGAGATGTTTTCACCTGTTTTCTGTGAGGATAACATATCCATCAGAAATTAATCGATTTGTTTCAGTATTGATTTGTAAAAACGTTGGAGCATAATTGCAAAGAAATTCAACAAGCTGCAGTTTATTTCGAGTACATAAACAAAATTCAACTTGAAACCTTGCATCAACAAAAATTAAAAATTTGATGCAGTTTATGGTCTGGAGAAGTAATAGAACTGTACTTATTTGAAAACAAAAATGGAAATTCAGTTACTCTCAATGGACAAGGCTGCAGAAACATGATTATTCATTTTTTTTGCTATGAATTGGATGATTTTGATCTGGACGAAATGTGGTTTCAACAAGATGAGGCAACGTACCATACTTCTCATAACACAGCCAATTTATTGACAGAAAAGTTCAATAACCATCTAATCTCAAGAAATACCGATGTTACTTGATAACCAAGATCGTGGGATATAACATCGTTGGACTTTTTTCTCTAGGGTTATGTGAAATGATTGGTTTACACTAACAAACCACAAACATTTAATGACCCTAAAACCAACATTATTCGTGTCATTGGTAAAATAAATGCTGGCTTATATGTAAAGTGATTAAAAATAGGCATTCCAGAATAGATTTTTTTTAAATCTAGAGGCGATTATTTACATGAAATTATTTACAAAAAATACCATTTACCAATATTTAAAAGAAAAAATCACTTTGATATCTTATACCATTTTGTTTTTATTCCAAATTAAAAATATAGAGCTCTTATTTTATAACCCTATAGAAGATAATCCGAGTATCCGAGTACTTTTGTACGTCTAATAAGAATTTTAATACTAATATGAAAAATTATCTTTTTGTTTTCTCATCTAATGAGAGCTCCGCCAATGCGAATCGACGAATCTAGTGATCGCAAAGATGAAAATAAAAAGAAGAAATCGTAAATAAGGAAACCGTCCGGAGCGTATCGAACTGCGAATTTATCGACGTTGTTCGCTTAACAATTTCGAACAATTTCGCATTATGCAATAATTCTGCTTTTGATCGATAACTCTAATCGGCGATCAATACCGTTTCGCCTCGTTTCGAAAATCAGATCTAACGATGATGAGCCATCGAGAATATTCAAATTGGAGAGGCAACGTTCGTGCACACAGATTTGATTTAGTCGATTTAGAAGTCGAATTACTAGATTTGGGTGTGTAAAAAGTTAACTAAAGATATATTAAAAACTACTTGATTCATCGGCATTGTAAATACTTTTTTCAATAGAAATGCAATAACTTTAAAACGTAATAGGGATAACACTATTTAAGGCTATATCGGAGGCAACAGTACTAAAAATCCTAAATTCGTGAATATATATCTGTGGGGTCAAGGAATAACTTGGTAAGTCAAAAAATGGCGAAAATGAGATAAGCGTACTGTGGTCTGCTCCAATGTCTTATTCGCAATGTAAAAAAGTTGGTAACTCATGACTCTAATACTTCCGAGTAATGAAGATGGGAGTTTCTTGCTAAGTGGTAAAATTGTGCTTGTTCTCAGTTAAATCTACTGAACTACATTTTTCAGAGTCATCATTCTGAGGAACAACGTGATAAATCGAATTCCCTTATATTTCTCCATGAACCTGTGTTGTCAACTGCACTTATCCATTTATTCACAGTGGTGACTAGTCAAAATCAAGCGTGTTGTTTGCAGTGACGACATGTGAGGGGGGGGGGCGTTAGGGCGCCGCCTCTCCAGCATTTATCACAGTAGACAATTTTTGAGAGCAAAACACTATATTTTATTACCGTTCAGTTTTTTTTTCCTTTAACTAATTTTCCTGGTTCACCTCCTGAATAGGAATTCAATAGCACGAAAACTAAAAAGGAGGAAGAGGAAAGCAAAAAAATCTTAATAGCAGCACTATTTTCTTCTACGCCCTCCCACTTTAAAAACACACGAGCCGCCACTGGTTGTTTGTTAAGTCAAGTTGTTCAATTATAGAGGGACGTAATTCACGGGAAATAGCAAGATGAGTTGAATTCTCATAGATTGTCTCACATTGATTGTGTATACAATTGTATCACAAAGGCTAACTCAGACCCTACTCATTTTAGGAAGCATATTACGCTTTTTTCCAGATAACTTTTTCTTTTACATTTCACTAAAGGTCTGTTTCTATCCCTCCTACCTCTACCCCTCCTATATTCTATTTTCTCCCTCAAAAATACAACTTCAGTTTAACCTTGCCTCCTAACAGCTACACTTCTCTCGTCATTTAATTCATTATAAAACGAAATAATGGCCAAATCAAGGGCTGCTTTTTTGGAGGAGTTGCGTAAAATGGTATGCAGGCATACGAAACCGGTTACTGCTATGTGTGCGACAAAAGCGTATCGCGGAGGGGGACGAACCAAACTGTGATGTCTTTTTGAACTATTAAACAATGTGCAGCAACAACAGAAAAAGTCACGTTCTACTTCGACATTTGTGGAGGCTAAAATAATAATGTTGTGGTATGTATCACGGGCGTAGCCAGGATTTAGTTTTGGGGGGGTTAGTTTGAAGTAAATAAAACAACAAAAATATACTTATATGAAATTTAATATCAATATATTCATCGGAAAAATTACGACATATTTATAAAGTTCTTAACTTTAAATGAAATGGTTTAATTAATTTCGTTCCTCTGCGCTAAATCTAAAACCATTAAAGAAGAAATCTTCGGCTTTTTCTTTTAAATATATCCACTACTTCATCTGCATGAATTTCTGTTCCATAGTGAATGTTCATGAGAGCCAAACCATTAAGTCTGTTTTCACTTGTAGTGTTTCGTAAACAGTTTTTCTCGAGAAAGACCTTTCTGGGGTATCAGTGGATACAGGAATGGTAGCCAAGATTTGTAGTAATGTGTAAATATTAGGATAAAGGTTTTTATCGCACATATCTAGGCATTCCAAACTAGATTTCGGGGTAGGTCAGATACTTGTCATCACTGTTTTCCATACTTCAAGTTCTGCTTTAACCACTGATATGTTGCTTCCGGGAAGCAGTGACGAGTACATGGAAATTGCTTCTTCAATTTCAGAACTGGCAGTAAAATTTGAAGATAGCACACCAGATAATGCTGATACTACTTTACGATGTTTGGTAAACCTTTCAACCAATTGTTGAATTGTATGATCAAAAAATGGAATGAACAAATTAATTTAGTAATACGTGCATACATCCAATGCAGGAATGTTCGGTCTATTTAATTGTCTTCCGACAACGCGTGGCATTCGCAGTATACCAGCATTTTATTCCAGTAAAACCTTTACGTCTTCATAGAGATGAAGATATTCGACGTCAGTGTTGTTTCTCAGGAGTTGTAAGACATTAATAACATCATCTACATGTTTGAATGCCGTGATAAGATCGATGTCAATTGTCTGTAATTGTTTTGATAGCGACAATATATAGCTCATTACTTTTTGAAGAATCACTAAACACATCACAAAATCCGAAGATCGAAGCGTACTTAGCAATTGGGCGGCTTGTTGCGATGTTTCCTTATCGTGATTAAATTGAAGTTCTTCGAGAGCATTCACAATCGCATCGTAACCTTGACCAACCACATGAGAATATTCAAGACCATGCTTTTTCAGAGCTGTAATAATAAGATTTGCGAGACCGGATCCTGAAACATCGACCGTTGGAATGTACTCAAGGAACATCTCTATAAGTATATGGTGTTTATTATCTGTAAAATTAACATATCGAAGACATAACGAGACTTGTTCTACACATCCGATGTAGATGGTTTCGTCAGCCAGAATCGCAAATAATTTGGCTTTCTTTACTTCTTCCATTATTTTATGTTGAATTAATTCACCACAAATGTCAATTATTTCGTTTTGGATCTGAGGGCTTGTGTACAGGGCATTCTTCTGTGAAGTATTCAAATGCTCAGCCAGATCTTTATCTCCAAACTCAGCCGCAAACCGCAACAGGGCTCTAAAATTACCATCATTCTGTAGTGGTTGTTCAGGTTCTGGTGATTCTGGTGTAATTTGTATGCGCCCCGAATCGATTTTACCTCTCAAGGAGATGCCTTGCTTGCCGCAAAAAATGATTGCTTTTACGATAGGGATTAGTTTCTTTCGATTCTCCTCTTGTTGTCTCTTTCTTTTAGAAGACAGCTGTTGACAGCAGTGACCGAAAAAGCCTGCGAAGACATTACTTTTAGAAAGTTATCTGCCAGTTCTGAATTTCGCTTGTGGTATCCCGATTTCGCATGAGCTTCAAATATTTCTAGGGCATTTTTTCACTTACGAAAAGGTTCGGTTACCAACTGGCCGATCCTTTGATGACCGCCTTTACCTTCATCAAGCGAACGTCCCATTACCATGCAAACTCTGCAGTATACTCCACTTTTATATTCCGAATATGACAACCAGGGGAATCTCTCCAACCATTTCAATTGAAAGCGCAAGTTTCGTTTTGTGGAAATAGGAAACTTATAATCTCTGGTGGGTAAAATATTCATCCAAGATTTTTTCTTGATTCCCGTAAAACCAACATCCAACTTAGCTACAGGTGTAAAAAATGAGGTAACAGGCAAGCTGGCCTGTTGCAGACTAGATGTAGATTCGGCAGGTATCGAACAGGGCACCAGCGACATGGCATCGATTTCGACATTCGGTATTGTGATTGAGGTCGAGGTCGAGGGTCCGCTTGTAATCACAGTCTTCTTATCAGCATGCAAGGTAGCTGAAGCTTTGATGGCTAAATCCAAATTTATTTCTTTATTAGAAACCCCTTGACTACACCACTTTTTCCAGTAGTCCATATCTTTTTTTATCACCCATCCTTTTTTTCCCCTCCATTTTTCGACAGTAATAATGATTCACGTATCTATCCTTAACAAGGTCACCGAATAACACTGCACTAAAATTACTCCCTTACACGGTACACTTAATTCTCTTCACTATTCGTTCACCACTTTTCACTTATATTCGCTTCGAGTTCGCATGTTACAATACTGCCGTAAGCGCGGTCACGCGCCGCTTATATAGCAGCCCAGTAGTAGCCGTCCAGAAACTACCACAAACTTCCACAAAGCTCCGCTCATTCCGAACGAGGGGCGTGGCGAATAATCGAGAAACAACGCAAAGTTTCTATACGATACAAAATAGTTCGACTACTCGACAAGAGATGGCGTTACTGTGCGCAACGTCCACTAGTTCAGATATATATATATATATATATATATATATATATATATATATATATATATATATATATATATATATATATATATATATATATTCAATTCAAATATAATAATTTAACTCTCTTCACTCCTCGTATTTTTTCGGTATAACATTAGGTAATATTTGGCTTATTTCGGGGGGGGGGGGGGGGGGGTTGAACCACCAAAACCCCCCCCTTGGCTACGCCCGTGGTATGTATGTTTCTATACTCAAAACAAAAGTTACCAATAAATGTTGTGAATCACAAATCTTGGTAAGTGGGCCTCTGTTATTATCGGATTCAACTTATCAGGCACAACCTGATAACTTATCAGGCACAAACAAAAAAAGCCGTTTATCGTGGTTCCAATGGCAAGGGAGAAGGTTTTGGACTTCAGTTAATCATCAAAACAAGCCGGACCTTTCATTATAAAAAAAAAACAGGACATAGAAAATCAAATTTTTTTTTGGAAACCAGTACAGTTGTAATACCATAAAGGGTCAGGAAATGTATTTTTATACATGACCTTGAAAAAATAAATCATTCAAAATGATAAATTTTAGGAGAAGACATTTTATTTTAGATCTCCTTCCACTGGTTTTTCTTGGTCCCAACCCTATCAGTAAAGAAATGAAAAACCACATTCTCTCTTTATTGCCTTTGATAGATCCAACTTTTCGCGATTTCTATAAAAATTTGGCGACCAATCATCAGCCGCCAATCGATCCAGATTTGGTTGAAATCGACCAGGATGAAATTGACGATTAAGTTATTTCAAAATAACAATTACTTACCTATGTTCATTTTTTTATATTTTTTGACAACTAAAGCAAAATCCTAAAAGAATTTCTTTAAATTAATAAGCATTTAAACCACTCAATTTAGCACGTTATTCGACCACATTGTCATCAACAAAATATATTTTTTTCCAAAAATGGATTTGCAAGAGTTGTTCAGAAGTAAAAAAGTCCTGCCCAAAAAAGTTGCGATTTTCAACTTACCAACTTATTCCATGTGACCACAGATATTTGTTTTACAGAACATAAGAAAACGAAAATTTATAAAGATAATGCTAGCAAATAATGCATAATTAAAAAAGAAAGAGTAAATTTCACCTTATCTAGAATTACATTAATAATAACAAATAATATGAACAAATTTTAAGTAATTTTTGGTAGTGAATATGCCTTGATTTTAACTTTTCGTCAAAAACAATTTGGATTTAAATCTTTAGAATTTAGAATTAGAATATTGATTACAACCTTTAAATATTAAGTGTAGTCAATACTGTAGACTGTAGTAAATTAAATCGAAAGTTTTAAGCTGGGTCCACATCAATAAAAATGTTGGTTGTGCGAACAGTATGTGTAGAGTGCATGCACGGTAATGTAGACGACACCCAAGGTCACACACAAATATTGTCGCCGCACAGCACGCACACGAACCATCCGTTCTCCACCAGATAATTCAAACAAATTGTCCCAGTAAACTCAACACATACGCAAAATTGTATTGGTGTGAACCCGGCTTTAGAAGTTCTGTTTTAAAAAACTATTATAGAGTGGTGTGAACCACACCACGTTGCTCGAGAGAAAGATACATATTTTTGGTTCTGACGGTACTTATACAGTCAAAAATACTGATTATACTTTAAAAAAGCTGATTGAAAACACTAATATTATTGATTAATTTGTCCTTTACTTTGTGATAGTTCACTTTTTTAAATCGAATAAAACAATTTTTTACTTTTTATCTATCACTTTTACTTTTAAATTTGTATGACTATAGTTTCGTAAAACGAGAGTTTTAAAGTAGTGTTTGAACATGTAAAATCGTTTTACGAAACTATAGTCACATAAATTTAAAAGTAAAAGTGATAGATAACAAAGTAAAAAATTGTTTATTCGATTTAAAAAACAGTAGTAGTTTTCCATGTTGTATCTCCTCCCAATGGCTCATGTAACTCCTCCATCCTTAAAAAGGGGCATAATCAACTTTGAATTATCTTTTATGAATTAAGTTCTTATGGCCTCAGATATGAATGTCATCATCATTATGTTTGACCTTGAGCAAATTTTGTGTTTTGAACTGTCGCCATAAGAACCTTTTACAAAGGATTATCAGTGAAATTGTTATGATTACATATAGCAAAATTATTTAACACTAACTTTTTAAATTATTAAACACTAACTTGTTTATATTGAATTGGATTAATAAGCAATTTCGAGGTTTCTTTCTGAATTCTTAATTTATCTTGAATAACATTAAGTTTTTCGCTATTAACATTTTGAAAATTAAACAATTTTACCTTGTCATTCAATGATTTTACATGTGTAGAAGTATTTGTTTAGTACAATATTCAGTATTCCCCATCCCCCTTGGATTTGGAGGACGTCTCTTCGCAATGACCTTCTTTAGGATCTAGGTTAATAAAAATTTTATTACCCAAAACGCACAATTTCCAAAATAACTAATAAACGAAATAAATAATATTTCCTTTACTAAACGCGTGGTTTCTTTTATTCGTAAGTTAAGAATTTTTTTTTGGTTGTGGGAAATAATCTTTGAGATTTCTTTGAAATTTTGAATTGATTCATTTATAATAAACCTGTTGGTCAATATTCGTATCAATTTGTTCTGCGTTTTCGGCATCTAAATAACTTGTTATATTTTTTATTATGAAACCTAGGCCATTAATAATTCCTGTTTTTATTCTTATTTTTGAAGGTAATAATTAATTGATTTGTTCTTCAATTTTTAATTCAATGTTATCGATTGTTATATAAGAATTATGGAATTCTTTATAAATATATAAATATTCTTATAATCATTCTCCTTTAACTTCGTCGAACCGTCGGTATTGATTTTACCTTAGATAAACTTTTGAAAGAGATCTCGTATTTATTCGCCTTAAATCGGCACTATCTAAAATCATACTCATTCCAAAATCCTACCGACTGCGCCATTTAAATCGAAAGTCTTAGAGGTTCTGTTTTTAAAAATTTTATTATAAAATTACAGAGTGATGTGAACCACGCCACGATGCTCGAAAGAAAGATTCATATTTTTGGTTCTGACGGTATTTATACAGTCAAAAATACTGATCATGTTTTAAAAATGCTGATTAACAAAACAGTAGTAGTTTTCCATGTTGTATCAGCTAAATGATTGACATAACTCCACCATCCTTAAAGACAGGCATAAACAACTTTGAATTTATTCTTCAACTTTTTCGAAATTGCATTAACTGAACGAATCTAAAATTTAGTGCAGCTGAAACTCGCTAAAAAACTCCAATTAACCATAAGACCTACTAAGTTATTAATATATACCTCTCTCACGGCGTTTACTGACAAAAGAGGAGCTCCATTATCTCGTTTTTGTTCAAAATAACTGATAAGTGATGAGGCAAGTTGCTTACACCGACTGCTTAACGATTTTGGCATTTTCTTGCAATTATAATTACAGATTTTTTACTACCGAACTCACAAAAACAGAAACTAAACCAGAAAATAGTTAAAACGGCAAAGAATAGAGTAAAAATAATAATTAATAATAATTAATAATAAATCAGGACATAAAAATGACAGATTCGACGAAAAAAATTGTGTTAGGCCGGCAACACTGTCCAGAACCACAGACCTAAATGTTATCTTGACAGCGAATTCACAGAATAGGATCTACCGGCTCACCGTATTTTATCCTATGCTAATAGGATTAGAGGAAGAAGGAAATAGAGTGCTTCGAAGTTTAAATGAATTTTTCTTTCTTATGGATTTAAATTGGCAGTAGATTTCTCTAGATTGATGACGTGTAACCATTATTTGCATGAATGAGCTATATATTTCAATATCTCTTACATAATTATTGTCAAGCACAAACAAAACCTTGATGTAACTTTTTCTTATGTCACACTTATAAGTTCATGTTAGAATTTCACGACTCTAGTTTCTTACACAATGCTGTTTCCAAGAATATAGAAATTGAAATAACAAAAATCAATTTACATAACCTTAGCGAACGATCCGTTACGTCATATCCGCAGTGCCACCTCCGACCTTAACTTTGACATTTTCCCGTATAGCATTTCGCGGAATGACCATCTAGAGGGCGGCACTGCGATCGGAGTAGGCCGGGGTCAGTGGCGTGCGCCATATCGGGATCCCAGCAAATCCGTAGCGTAGAGCGGGCGTCGTTTCTCTTTCATAAGATGTATCGGGGTTACAGATAACGGCAGCTAAATGAAAAATGCCGTCGTACCAAGCATAAACTTTACCGAGAAAATGGCTATCTAACTGATAGACTTACGCTGTTGGCGTTCCGAAGAGTCGACTTTGCGAAAAGAATCTGTGTCAGATAGTTCTGGGAAACGCTGAACGATGATGGCGAATTAAAATGGGTTTTGGAACCATTGGGAATTTGAAATATTTTGCTGAACATCAACGCTATTATATTGCACTATGTCTAGCAAACATTTATTAATTAATGTGTTTTAAAATAAATCAACAATGAATTCGTTATATACTCAGTGTCGTGGTTAATAATTCTAAATTTTCTTCTTAAAAAAACATGCACCATCGCTAGATGCACATTTTCCCCATCTTTCTGGCAATTTTCTGGTCTTCAGTAAACCGTCCCATGAAGTGTTTTATAGAAAGTGCGTGAGACATCGATGAAAACAAGTAATAGTCGGAAGGAGCCAAGTCTTTTGAGTAAGGCGGGTAAAGTAAGAGTTCCCAACCAAGTGCAGAAATGGTGTCTCTGACTGCTTTCGCTGTATGTGATCGGGCGTTGTGCTTCAAAATCACTTTTCCGTGTCTTGTAGCCTATCCTGGTCGCGTTTCAATCAATGCATGGTTCAAATTGATCAGTTATTAACGGTGACGAACTGTATTAACTGTTTCACCTGGTTTCTGAAGCTCATGGTTCACGACACCCTTCTGATCGCACCAAATGCACAACATTGTCTTCTTTCCAAAGCGATTCGGTTTTGCTGTCGATGTTGATGATTGTCCTGGATCAATCCACGATTTTCTGCGTTTCGGATTCTCGAAATATATCTATTTTTTCTCTATATTAACGATGTAGTGGAAAAAATCTTTCTTTCTGCGTCTGCGTTCAGCAGATGTGGTACTCATTTTCCTGCCTTCTGAATTTTTCCCATGGCATACATGCCATTTGTTGTTCAGTTTGCATAACATATTTTTCCAAAAATGCTTGCAATTCGGAACCTTCAGTTTTTTTCGCTTAACCTAGGCGTTCTTTGTCTTTCAAGCCGAAATCACCACTTTTAAATCGTCTAAACCAACGCCCACAAGCGTCTTGCATTGGAACATTCACCGTAAGTTCCCAGAAGAGGATTTTCTCGTTTTTCTTTTGAGTGAACAAGGAAAGCAGTACGTGCCGAAAATGCTCTTTATTTGGCTCGAAACACGACATGTGTACCACACGAAAAAAATATGACTCTATCTGAAAATCGTTTAAACGTCAACGACGTTTTGAAAGATACTGTCGTAGCAACAAAATGACATAAGAGATGAGACTGTAAACCTACAGCCCTTGTTTCCAACGCCGTCTCTTAAAAATTAATAATTATTATCCATCACATCTGTTATAATTATTGGCTTTATTAAAAAATTGATAATAAGATTGTATATATTCCAAAAGAAGGAAGTTCAGCGTTGTTAAAATGTGAAAGAAAAGATGGATTGTTAAATATGAAGGTAATGTGAAAAGTCAAAGACTTTTTATATGAAATATTGTTTGTTTTTATCGAAAGTCAATTTGTGTTTTAGTGTTTCAAAAAGTACTACTACCAAATAGTAACTCAAAAATACCATTTGTTTAATTTAAATCCTCTTAAACTTAAACTTTCAGAGAGAAATGACTAAAGAATAGTAATTATGAGTAGTTTTTCATTGCTGTAGGTTTTTCTAATACGAATGTTTTAAACAAAAACTAACCTAAAGGAAAAACAATCTTTTCAATTGCAATTCAAGGCAATCTTTTCGTTAGGGCATTTAATGATATTAGGATTAACATGTTCAAATGGCCAAGCAAAATAATTCTTGTCAGTTAGATAATCAGAGTACCATCTTTCTGAGGACATACGTGTGTCATACGAGTGTTAATCGAAAAGTTTTCGCCGTGACAAAAAACACAACAGTTTTTGAGTAACTGAGTAACCATTTTAAACTTTATTAACTTTTTAATACTCTTATTATAATGCAATTTATCCAACTTTGTAAAATAAGCTGTTGTCTTAACAGTAGCCCGATAATTTGGAGTAAAACTTAGTTCAACGAGCTATTTCTTAGCTTTAGAAAGAAAAAATTACCAAGCCGAACTGTAAGAAACTCATAGAGTTTTGCAGTAATAATCTCAGGCATGTGTGGAGTCACATTATAGTGATGAACAACGATTTCGTTTTTGGCCGTTCCATTTCTTTAATGTGGGTATTTAGCCTGAATAACACTATTCAATTGCTCCAGTAGTGAAGCGTAATACTCCTCAGTGATAGTCCTGCCGTTTTCGCTATCTTTGACGTACTTTCACCTTCTCCTATTCACTATTTGAACTGGCGTGCAGTGGTAAACCGATACTTCATCTACTGTTTTAAATGCTGAAGAAACTCAGCTGAATCGCTTTTCTTTAAAATTGCAAGTCAAACAACAATTTCAAGTCAAATGCTCGTAAACGTAACTCACATCAATGGCAGCGGCGAGTGCAATCTCGATTACGAACTAATAAATAAATAAATAAATACATAAATAAATAAATAAATAAATAAATCTTTAGTTAGCATATATGCAGCTAATAGTATCAAAACAATATCAATGTAAAAAAAAAGTAATAAAAGTAAGAAAACTACTAAGAAATCTTAACAAAAGAAAAACAATCAAAAGGCAATAACTAACACTCTGTTCAAATGATAAAACACTCTATTGCTTCAAATAATAATTTAACAGTCTATTAAATACATGCACATTAGGAGTGCTCCCTATGTGGGCGGGCAAAGCATTGAAGAGGTAAACACCTTCTCAAAACAATGTCTTCTGGAGAGCAGTAGTACTCTTAATTGGTACATCATAATTTTTCTGAGAACGGACATCGTAAGAATGCATATTTACTCTTTGTACCAAAAAGTATTCAAATAAGTGGGCAAAATTTTTTTTTTTTTTTATATATATATTAATCGAATTTAAGCCCCTTCAATGGCCCGCGCAACTGAAAACCAATCCAATGACCGCAACATTACCGCAATCGGTGTGTACCTATAACAGTTCAATAGTACGCGCATAGCCTTGTTCTGCTGTATTTGGAGTTTACCAATACTCTCCTTATTAGATGATATCAGCACAGACATACAATAAGTAAAATGGAATAAAACTATAGTATTATATACAAGCCTCTTCGACCAGGGTGATAAATGTGACGATATACGACTAAAGAACCCTATTTTTTTCCCAATCTTTCTACATAGATAACTGACATGATTACAAAATGTACTGAGGATCCAACAGTACTCCAAAGTACTTAATTTCATTTACAATTTCAATATCACAATTGTTTATATTTATTTTTAATCCTAACTCATTAAATCTTTTGCAGTTTGCTTTAGACTCTATCACCATGCACCTTGTTTTCAGTTCGTTTAGTTTAAGTTTATTTTTTCATAGCCATCTAAATAGTATTGCCACTTCACTATTCAATGTTTCAACCATTTCAGGCAAATTATACCCAGACACAGATATGAGAGTATCATCTGCAAAACGACTAATAAAGCATTCACCCAGTAATGTAGAAATATCGTTGACATATATCAAAAACAGCAACGGGGCCAAAACACTACCCTAAGGAACTCCCCAAGTACTTTCCCTCTTTGTCGACACTTTTCCCTCAACCCTCGTCCTATGATGCATGTCTGTTAAATAACTCTTGTTCCATTTCAAGGCTTTTGATCTTACACCATAACAATAATTTTTTACACAGTATATCCCGGTCAATAGTTTCGAATGCTCGCTTTAAATCTATAAACGCACTAAGCACAGTTTTCCCGTCCTTTATATCGTTCCTCCATGTTGCGCATGCATACTGCACAGCTGTCTCACAAGAATGTTTTGTCCTAAACCCTTATTGAGCAGAAAATAACAATTAATTGGTTTCAAAATAAGTTTTCAACTGTGTACATACTACAATCTCAATGATTTTATCAACAACAGGTAATACATTAATTGGTCTAAAGTTACTTGGTACACTAGGCTTTGGTATTTTCGGAATTGGTACAATAATGCTGGTTTTTAAATCCTCAGGAAATGTATTCGTTTCAAAACATTAATTAAGTATAATAAAGGATAACCGATGACACATTTTTTCTTTTTCATTAACCTTATCGTAATATCATTGTCACTCGTACTTCGGCTTTTTAAGCTAAACACAACTTTTCTTAATTTGTTTAGAGTAACATGTTTAAACCCAGAAAAATGCTGCCAAATAAAGACTGAACTTCGCAGGCAGCTCGGGGTGGCGGAGATTTGTAGGCAGGAAATCAAGCTAAATGCCACTGCCGCCGGATCTTGCGTTAAAACGTTCCTCGCGACTCAAGTGTCTTGGAGACCTTACTTTACGGACAACCCTCATGTATAAAATGTAGGGGACACTGTTTTCTGTGCGTCCTATCCCTAAAATAAAGTACTTTATAATAGCCCGAACTTTTCCATTTTTCAAAAAAGTGTGGAACCTCTCAGCGTGCCATCTAACGAATTATATGAGTCATATTTGTGTCAGGTCATGGTCATATCTCAGTGACAGGCCGATAAATTTTCCAACTCCTTTTAATTACTTAAATGTTGATAATTGTAAAGTTTATGACTGAATTCTAAGATACTTTAGAAGGTCTATTTATTATGGTTGCAAGTTTGAAGAAATATGGTCTTATATCAAACATGTATGGATATTAACTATAGAAAAATTATTTTATATGCCGTTTTATGTATTTTAGATTGTCTAGGATATGTTCTTTGAATTGTTTAGAAGTGGAATCATGGTTGAATGGTGTAAATCATATTAATATCTGTGGTAAATTTTTAATTTGTTATAAATAAACAAATGAAAATGTGTATATAAATTTCCATTACATTTGAAGTTTGTATGTATTACAATTATTTTCACATGGTGCCTCTTTCAAATACGAACTCAATTAAACTGAACTATATTAAACTTAAACAATTGAATATATACAAGTTTTAAATATAGCGGCGATTTAAATATAAATCTTTGTTATTTAAAATGAATTTCCATCAAGTATGCTCTACCTCAGTCAAATGTTTTAATTTGTTGTCTGTAGCTAACGAGTCTTTCAAATTGAGAGGTTTTTTTAATTCTTAAATAAAACACATATGGCGTTGTGAATTTGCCTAGATCTAGTCTCATTTCAGAAGTGCAATGTATGCTAGTTATAAAAATTGAGTCGTACACAATACAACAACGCATTAAAATTGTTGAATTATTTTATGAAAATCTGCGTTCAGTGAACAATGTTTTAAGAAAATTACGTGATATTTACTGTTTACACAATCGTCCAAAAATTTCAAGAAACTGGTTCGATGGAAGATAAAAGAAGAGCAACATAGTCGTAGTGGTCGTTCATAATAGCATATTGATTTAGTACGTGAAAATATTGCTGAAGATCCAGAAATTTCTATTAGTCGACGTTCACAACAATTAGGACTAAGTGAATCCACAACATGGCGTATTTTACGAAAGGATTTATCTCTGAAGGCATATAAGATTCAAATAACACAGGAACTAAAGCCACTGGATCAGTTAAAGCGTCATGCATTTGTCAATTTGACAAAGAACAAACAGATGATTTTTCTCAAAAAATCACCTTATCATATGAAGCACATTGTAATATTGATAGTTATGTTAATAAATAAAATTGCTGCATTTGGGGGAAGAAACCCCTCATTTTTAATTCATAAGAAACCTTTGCATCCTAAACGAGTCACTGTTTGGTGTACATTATGTTCATGAGGTATTATTGGGCCATATTTCTTTCAGAATGCTGTTGGCGAAACAGTAGTTGTGAATGTTCGATATCGTGAGATGGTATCGTGACTGGATTTTTTGGGCTGAATTAAATAATATTGATCTGGAGGATATGTGGTTTTAACAGGATGGTGTTACACCTCACGTTGCAAATGAAACTATTGGTTCATTGCTAGAAACATTTTCTGAACGAACTATATTACAAAAAAAAGGTTAATTGGCCACCAAGATCATATGATTTGACACCTTTGGACTATTTTCTTTGGGCTTACGTGAAAAGCCAAGTCTATAAGAGTAATCCACAATCGATTCCTGAACTAAAACATGAAAAGATTCAAGTCATTGCTGATATAGATCCACTGTTATACCAAAATGTCATTCCAAAATTTTGACGAAAGAATGAACGTCTGTGAAGCTGCAAAAGGTGGTTATTTGGCAGATATTACCTTTCCTGTTTAAATGTCATACACTATGTCATACACTACGCTTCAATTATCAATAAAAGGTTTTTTGAAATCAACGTAAATTTTGAGTTTTATTTAAGAATTTAAAAAAATGTTTAATTTGAAAGACCCTTTTTTAGGGTGAAATGCTAAATTTACCGCCTTATCGCTTTCATTCCACATGTGAGTAAAATCTTCCTTCAAATTATCAATAAAAGTTTAAAATCCTACTTATTATACCGGATTCCCCCAGAACAGGTTGGATTCGTTCCTGGAAGAGGTCAACGGAAACAGATATTCAACATTTGACAAACAGTCGAAAATGCCAGTGAAGATAATTTCCCTCTTTCCCTAATCATCCTGTATACCTTTGTTTTCTTGATTACGAAAAGGCGTTTGACAGCATAAAATGGGAGAAATTATGACAAATTCTGCAAAAAATGGGAGTATCAGATCATCTGATTGGCTTAATTTGTCAACTACACGAAAAAAAACAGAGTAGTGATGAAAATTGAAGATCGAACATCCGATGAGTTTTGCATCAATAAAAGCATCAGATAAGGATGCATCATGTCGTTAATTTTATGATAAATGGGCTACATAACACGGAAAAGTTATTTTGCAGCACGACAACGCGATTTTCCATAACACACAGCGAAGGCGGTCGGATACACCAATCCTGCACTTGTCTAAGAACTCTTGCCCCACCCGCTGTACTCACCAGAATTGGTCCCTTTCGGCTACCACTTATTTTTATCGATGTCTCACGCACTTTCCACGAAATACTTCAACAAATTACGGAGATGTCGAAGAATGGCTTGATGACTGGACCATCCCAAAATATGTATGGTTTTTCTGAGAGGGCATCCAGAAATTACCAGAGAGATGGGAGAAATGTACAGCTAGTCAGCTAGTGCGCATACTTTGAATAAACTATTTAGATAACGTTATACTAAAAGCATCCAAGCGACATTTTTAAACTTTTAAGTAATTAAGGTCTAAAGTTCTACTTTATTAAAAAAACAGGCATTAGTTATTATCAAAATACCAACAATGGATAAGATTCGGTTTTATTAAGTCAAGTTAAGTCAGTTTTTCAAAATAAAATTATTTTTGCCAAAACAGATGTTTGATCATTTTGGAGCTTGGCTCTTTTTGGAAATTTGCTGTGCATGAAACTTACACATACAATAATTACATTTATTTAACTTGAAACGCATTTACTGATAATAAAAATAATTAGGTATATTATGTTTATACATCGTCGTTGTCGTTTTCTATTTTAAAGTTCACAATTCGTCCAAATCCGTTCACACCATCTTCGAAGTTGCTTGATTCAATGTTTTCATAGAAGCTTCTAACGTCTGCTGATAATATTAAACTGTTAATATCAAGTTTTTTTCTGAAGTAGCTTTATATTTATGTCTTTATATTGTTCTTCTTGTTCATGTATGTATGTACTATAAATATGTATGTAGAAATATAGAATATGAACTATCCTTACTAATTTTTATTATATTTATCTTCAGGCAGCTAATTTTTTCGCCGTTTAAAACGGTCTATCGATTTATAATGTTTTTTTCCAGGTCCTCTTTACTTAGAAAATTATCTTTTTGCATTTCACACATAATGCTTTATCTAGAACAATTTATGAGAATTTGTTTATACTCACTCTGATATTTTAGGGCTCTTTCTATTTCACCGAAATATGTGGCACTAGAAAGGTAACTGTGGCCAAACATGAGAAACTTGAAATAAATATGTTTTAATGATTTATGAGATCCGAAAACGGCTTTAAACATTAATACAATCTTAATATTTCTATTCTGACTCCCACATGAGTCAGACCATACGACTAATTCATTTGTATTCATTGTACCAGGAGGGTATTCATTCATTCATTTGTACCAGGAGGGTACAAGGCAAGAACCAATTTCTTGCGCCCCTCTTCTGGCAATTATCTCTTTCTACAAAAAAAAATATGGTGTGTTAGTAGACCTGGTATGTACCCCTTCATTATATATTGATCCAAAGTTGCTCTTTCCATATCCCCTTCCATCATTTTTCGAGCTACTTTTACAATTAGTAGATGTTTGTTATATAAGTGAGTGTGTTGTGTTTTTGTTTCATCGTCCACTGCATTTTTTATTTTAATATAAAATTTTTCACATATGCTATTGGTGTCTGTTTTCAGTGTTTTTCTTCTAAGATGAAGGTGTTGATAGTACATTTTTATGTAACTTGAATATGACACATTTGTTTTAGATTCGCCCAAAACTCCGATTCGTTTTCGTCCAAAAATGATGTATACATTTTATGTAGTGTTAAATCTGAAGCTAAAACTTACACTCTGTTTGACTTCGTGAGTAATGGGAAATGTATGCGGGAAATTATACTTGTGGGATACTTTACTGCATTTATAGTTTCTTCAGACAAAAGTTTACTGACTCTAGAACCTGATTTTCCTCTATCGTCTATAAGGTTTCTATGGAAATCTTTTTGATTTTTGAAAAGTTTTATTATAGAAATTTCTAGAAACAGTTTTGTTACTAAGTTGGTAAATGCGAGTCATTCTTTTATTACTTTCCCGATTTCTCTTTCTCTTGATACCTTGCTGTGTTATTGTATAGCAGATAAATCCTGTTTGAATGTTGTACGATGGAAGTTATCAAAATTTAGAAAAAAAAATTCTCGCTCGAAAGCCGGAATTGAATAAAACATAATTATCGATTTTTTTAGTTTATTTTAAGACTTTATCATAAATAATATTAATAATCAATGCGAAAAACTTTTTAAAAACTGGTTACAATTAATTATTAGTGAATTAAAATGTACAAAATTTTAAATAAAATCACGTGACTACGAACGCGCCGCGATTGGCTGCTATGTTTGTAACGTCAGAATACCAGTGTTTTCACATAAGTACTGTCAACGGCTTCTATTCGTATATATACTGTCAAAATGATTGTTGGTTAAGTACAAAATAAAATATTATTGATTACTAATTTAGTTCAGTAATGTGTGACACATAAGGCTAATGAGGTGGGTCCATAAAGGCTAATTCTGATAATATACCTGATGTGGATATTTTTATGGTCACAAATTTTCTAAAAAAAAGACATTCGGTTCAATTCAGCTGAAATTCGAGGTGCTAAGGCATCTATGTAAGTTTTTTAAAAAATATTAATAATGTAAATGTAAATAAGAAACAAAATATTTCTATTAAATAAAATTAAACTATTTGTAGGGTGTCACGAGAAAGTTACGGTGACAAGGCTGCAGGTTTTGTTCAACTTAAACGTGTTTATTGAGAACATATCGTTCGCAGTAAAGCTTATACAGTTACCTTGATTAATAATGAGAAATTAAGAAAAGTCCAAGAAACCCAAAACTTCACGATTGTGCAGCTTCAGCAGGCAATCAATACTCAAATAAAAAAAAATAATATAACGTTATAAACAGTAATATTTTGTATATATTTGATGACAGGTGGTTGTAAACATGCATTAGCACTACTTATGTGGACACACACACACACACACATAAAATCACTAATTTTATTTCAATAAAAAATACACTGTTAAATATACATAAAATTTCTCCTATCTAGGATAATATGGATAATATATTACAGTAGATTATAATATGTAAACTACATTAATAATCAATTCAGAATAAAATAACCACTACCTAAAATTATATACATATTTGTTTGATTGTATTCATTGAAGTTTGCAATACTTTTACAACAACACAGATTCTTCAAACCATCACACTAAACTCTATTAACAATATTTTTATTTTGTGTTTATTTTTATTTATATTTTTCAAACCAAACCCACCCATACTACATTATTGCTTTAATTAACGTTTTCACTATTTTTAAAACGATGGTGATTTTTCACCTTACATGTTTTACAAACAATATAAATATTTTTTTACAAATATAAATAAATCTGGCTGCTAACTGTAATGAATGACCCTTTTTTTGAGTGGAAAACTTATAGCCAAAGGGTCGGACCCTCCTGTTAAAGTCTACCCACTGGAAAACCTACTGTCAGCTTACTATCAGTCAATGCCTATAATCAATTTCTAACCTTGGTTGTTTAAACATGTCCTATCAAATGAATATGTTCAATCAATAAATGAAATGTACCAAAACCCTGAAAAACACTAAATATTTTAACTGTTTTGTTTTTATTTAGCAGATAAATATATTTTTGTTTGGAAAGTAGGTTTGCTTTTCTATTTTTCTTTTTCTGCATACTCCTTCAGATGTTTGTTTTGATTCCATGGAAAACTGCTTTGTTAGTCCTTAATTTGTTGGTTAATCCAACTAATCATACAAATTTCTGTACCCTTCTACCATCTCATTCATTCTATCACTCATTCTACCATCTAAAAATTAGATTATCCTGTATAACTTTCATAAGTATAAGACTTTTTATATACGATTACGTTCCAAATCGGTAGTCGAATTATGTTCTTGTCTAATTCTTAAATATTATTATTCCTATCCTACAAAATTGACAATCATGCAGGGCTTTTTTATTGTTACTACCCTCAGTTGTGTGGCTACATCTAGATTCTTTGCGGACACACAAATATTTGCGGAATATTTCTTCTTATAAATTTGGCACGTTAATTTGTTATCCCTACATGAATTAAATATTATAAATAAAAGTTATAAAAACGACTGCAAAAAACAAAAGGAACCCTAATCTGATTTCATTCTGAACTTATCTTTGAGCCTCCATATCTTATGTAAAGATATATGAGAATAACGTCGAAAACAGCAGCGAAAGCCTAAATAACAATTAAAAGCAAGTATGTTTTCAAATCGATCTCAAGCCAACAAAAGCAGTCAAACATATAGGTTAAACGGATAGAGTGATGACTAAAGATGGATAAATTATTTTATTTACCTGAAACTCCGATTGTTTCGGAATGTCTGTTCAGAAAGAGGGCGAATTGCCGCGAGCCGAACCGATTGGCCTTCGGTACATTGTGTAAGGTCCCAAATTTCTCCGATTGTTTTGTGGAATTGTCGGTGTGTGTCATCGGTGCTTTGTTTAAAAATTTATTTTCAATTTGATATAACTTTTTAATTATAAGGAAAAAAATTAAAATAAAAACTGTTTTGTTATAAAATTTATATATGATATGTCCATTTATGGAAAAAAATAGTTTTGTTCAAAAGCCGTTCAAAAAAGTTCAAATTGGAAATCAATGATTTCGTGTTTTAAATGTCTGGCCAGGAAATTTTATGCTAAGATTTCATCCCTAGATTCCTAAGTTATGTTACTGTCTTTTAAGGCTATAGACAATATTTTTTTATACCTATGACTCACTGTTTCTTATTTTAAAGACTATAATCACAGCACTAAACCCTCAAGCCCACAGACGTAACTTTTATTGCACGCGATTATAAAAAAAATAGTTTCAGAAAGAAGTTCATAAATATCTAAAAGAAAATTGCCTGTTGGTTCGTTTTCGATGAATTAGAAATCTGTATTTGATATGTCACTTGGTCCCTTTGTCAACAGAGATCGCCGTATTCCATCTGGCGGTTGCACCTTTTTGAACTAACTAAAACAACGTAAAAGAAGTAGCTTAGTACCAATAATTTGAAAAATTAGATTTTGGCAGTTGGTTCTTTTTGAAATAACATAATCCATTTGTTATCTTTTTCCTAAATTAAACGTATTTTTTTAATGAAAAAAAATAAGAATTATTAAACGCCACACCTATATATGTCAGGGTAAAAACTTCGGATTCAATTGGATTGAACCTTTAAGGACTGTAGTATAATTTTTGTATTTCTAAACCAACGAAAAAAAACCTAAATACTTTTGTCACATCGTAGTATATTAATGCTGTCCAACTAATAGTCCGGTCAATCTAAACATTTCTCCATACAAATCCAAAATTCTCCATTGTTGCTATATATGGAAAAAAATTGACTCGAGGTCAAAGTCAAAAAAATGGGTTTTTCGCGATTTTCATCAAAACGACAAGTTTTATCGTAAAATTCCTTCAAACAAAAATTGTAAACCATAAGATTGTCTATAAAAAAGGTATCAATAATTTTTTTCCTAAGAGCCACCGTTCCTGATATATAATGATTCAAAAAGTTGTAAGCGTCATAATATGCACACGTTTCCAGGCCACCTCTGAGGTAGTGTACTTGACGCGTTTTTTTAACGTGGTTGAAATTGAAAACTATTGCATAATAACAGATGTTAGCAAGGGTTGGAATTGATAAAAGCGATGGAAATTAAAAAACAGTAGAAACATTTATTTGTCCGATTCATAATCTTCAATTACTTCTTCTTGTTGTTCTTCTTCTTCATCCTGGGTGTAAGTGAATTGCGTCAGTAGCGATGTATCGCATGTCTCTTCGCTGGTAGCAGACAAATCCTCTACTGTTGGTGATTTAACATTAGAACACGACTGGCCTTGACAATTCGTACATGCCAGAGAAAAAAAAACAGTCCAATTTTTTTGCAGCCACATTTAGCACTGCTTCCCTTTTTACAGTTGCAAAAAATTGTGTTTAACAGTTTTTCTGGCGCAGGTGGAAGTAAAGTCTTCTTACTTCTTATTTGTCTTGGTTTTTAGGTTAGTCTTCCGACTCTTACCTGTTCCTACTGAAATCTTCGCATTGCGGTTATTAGCTTGCTTACGCAAGCTCTTGATCTATGTTCGAGGGGATTCTAGCTAGCCCGGTGGTGACGATTTAGTAGACCTTTCGGTAAACATGATCGTCTTTATTCAGATTGATGAAAATATTTTCTTTACTGCATCGGAATCGGACCGCAAGGTCCGATTCCGCGGATGATACGTATGAAAAACGCGTATCTTGATTACTGTCCGTGTGGGCGTGGTCGAGGGCGGGCAAAGTTCTTGACATTGCAGCTGCTTCGTCGATTTAATTCGATGATTTTCTTTGAGAATTCGCATCTTGATTCGGTTGAATCGCGATTAGAATTCTCTGGAGGTTGAGTACAATTTCCGATAGCGTCGAAAATTGTTGGCTTAATGGAACTGCCTGAAATTCAGTTCCGGTTTGGTTTGAGCGATGTGCATCTCTTCTTGCCTCTTGTTGGGGTTTCTTTATTTGATTCTGCTGATTGATTGATTTCTTGGTTCTCTGTTTTTCCACTTTGACGGGTTGGTGGCAGAGTTCTGTAATCTTCATGATTTTTCTCCCTTCGCTTGGCACAATAACTTGTACTATAGCGATGGGTTTCTTTTCTTTAGTTAGCCATCTCGTTACTTTGGTTGGTTGGATCCCCATTTTTTGGAGTTCTTCTGTAATTACTTCGGTTTTGATTGTTTCTAGTACGCCTTTCAACAAGACTCGTAGAAATTTCTTACTGGATTTTAGTGTGTCGTATGCATAGCTCTTTTCATCGAGCAATTTGCAAACGGCTTCTCGGTCCTTTTCGGTCTTCGGGGGTATTAAAACCCCGTTAGGCCTGGTAATGGCTGGCCCGACCGCCACTTTGTTTTCTTTTAGAAGCTTCATTACTTCTAGATATTTAGCTTTATCCGTCAGGATAATAGCAATTGGTTTTTTGTTGTCAGGTTTTGATTCTGACGCACTTACTGATGGTATTTCCGTAGTGGACGGTGCTATTTGCTTTTCGGTCGTTACCTTCTTGGTTTCGGCCTTTGAAGAGGAAGGAGCAGTCGGCGCTGTCTGAGGATGGCTTGCTTCAGGAGCCCGTGCTGCTGGTTGACCTTTCTTCTTCTTGGTTTTGGAAGGAATCTGTTGGAATCCTTCTTTGTCTACGGTGGCTTTTTGGAGCCTCCTTCTAGTCCACTTTGGTCCGTCTGGGCCTTAGTGGTTTGGTGTGAGACTAAGTTTTGTGGACCTTTTTCTTTTTTCGAAACCGTAGGAAATGAGATCGTGCCATCCGCACTTACCCTTCCGCCGGCTTTTTTGATTTCAGTCTTCATATAGTCGACTGCAACTTGAAGCACTGTTTTCTCGGTGAGAAGCACTAAATTGGTTGCGGTTACTTCCGCTAATTGTTTATTAACACTAGTTAGAGTATCTCTGTGATACTCCAAACACTCGGCGTGGCAGCGTACTAAATCATCGTATGTATAGCACGCTTCTTTTACCTGCTTTAGGTAATTGTTTCTGTGGTTTTTGCTCATCGCGAAAGCACTTATTCACAATTTCACAAAAAACGCACTAAACGTTTACTAAACGTTTGTTTGCACTTAACCTCACTTTTCGGGAGCTAGAGAACACGTGTGTACTCTCCGACGTCTCGATGGGTAGTCCGGAAGTAAAGTCTGAATTGGTTCTAATGTATTGTCGACCAACGTCCAATCCCAGTCTTTTGAGTCTAGCTGATAACCAAGCCACACTTGAGCTTGGTAATATACCCGAAAAAGATGTTGATAAGTAGCAACTGAGATTGGAGACAGACAAGCTAATTGCGCTTGTTTTTTATATCGAGTATTTTTAACAAAACATGCATATCGATATTTATCTAAGCAGGTAGTTTCCTTAGGAGCTCCGTACATAGAAGTCAGAAAGCGAATTTCGTTGGTGATAATTTCGTGTGGAGTTGTATTATTTTTTTAAAAACTTCAGCACATTGAACTAAATCTTGTTTTCCAAACATTTTAAAGACTGTTGTTTTACCCCTCCTGTAAAATGCAGATGTCGTCACATCACAGTCAGTTATTGCGTGTAAAAATAGTACATGAAACTGTATTATATATATATATATATATATATATATATATATATATATATATATATATATATATATATATATATATATATATATATATATATATATATATATATATATATATATTATATTTTAATATTTTTTATATTTAATAATTGTTTGAAAATTCATCAGCTCGTTCGATACTTGCATTGATTAATGTTTTCGTACCACGTTTAACAGTAACATTTTCACTTTCAGTTAAAAGTTTAGCACAAATAAAACAATATTTTGACATTTTTATTATAAAACTTAAAACAGTCCGAAATAGGTTAGAATAAACACGTGTTTTCATTACGGCGTGGCGCTTAAGACTAACGGTATTTCATTTATTGGATATTCTGACATAAAGCAGGTACACCTGCTAACCACGCACACAATTGAATAGAGAGACAGATGTTGTCTCAAGGTTACATTGGTGTATAAATTAAAGGACTGGGTTTCATTTTACCTGTTATTCTCATAGTTATACTTATGTATATTTTATATTTTAAATGTAAGTTACAATCACCGTTAGAAAAATATTTTTACTTATAGCTACAGAGATGTATATACGTGACGTACTTATGTATATTATAAGGCTTACAACTTTTTAAATCGTTATATCTCAGGAACGGTGTCTCTAATAAAAAAAAATATTGATACCTTTTTAAAAAATAATTTTATGATCTACAATTTTTGTCTAAGGTAGTTTTACGATAAAACTTACCATTTTGATGAAAATCACAAAAAAACATTTTTTTACCATTAATCTCGAGTCATTTTTTTTCCACATACCGGAACGAGGGGAATTTTGAAATGTTATTTTTAATTATGTTTTGAACAATTTTATTCACTTCCAGCTTGATGTCAATTTATGGACCTGCACTCTTATTTTCTTGTCTAATTTGACCGGACTATAAACAAAGCTCTTACATATTACAAGAGAGGTTTTAATAAAACAGCAATGTCTCGAGTTCGGCCGACCATCAAGCAATACGAGCGTGAGCTTTTCGCAGTGACCTTTGGCGAAGACACGAAGCGACGTTAAATTGGCCGCTCTACGATCAGTTTATTCAGGAAGCGGAAAAACGGCGGTCCGATAAAAATGGCCGAGACTCGAAACGGCGTTAACAATGACAGGCACGAAAACGAGATAGGTCGTTTATTTCGAGTTTTGTGCCCCAATGGTGATTTATTGACCACCAAACACAATATATGGGCTGTTTTAAATGTACATATTTAGTTAGAATATCAAACTGAAACGCTAGAGAAGGTAACTTTAAAACGTACGAACCGAAAATAGAATTTATTATTCGGTTTTAACTATCGCGTAAGAAATTCACGTTAAGAAACCCAAATCTTATATATCTAATCCACTTTAAGGCGGAATTTGATCGTTCGTTCATTCGTTTAGAAGGTATTTTTTATTGATGGCGTCTGTACCGTTACGGGCAAGACAATATCATCACAACTGTGCTAAATATGTGTATGGTGAATCTTAATAGGTATTTTTTTCGTCAAACATATTTAGATATGTTATATATAAGACGTCGTATGTTGTATACAAGACGTTGTAAGGGAGATGTCCGTAGGTTGGGATAGGTTTTGCTTTTTGGCGAAAGCATTCGACTACATAAATTTTGAAGTATTGTCTAAATGATTCTGGCGTGTTGTTCATATATTTTTTTCTTTTTTGAGTTTTCGCCACGATCTAAAATTCAAAAAATATCATAAATATCTGTTCTCATGTAAACAAAGAATCACTGGGTAAAAAAACAAAAAACAAAATGGAGACAAATTTCTCAGTAATTCTTTTTTTGTGTAATAAATTTCAACGAAACGAACAAAAATTTAAAAAAAAAACATTTTTTTTAAATACATATAAACTTTTGAACGTTAATGTTTAAAAAAAAACGTATATATAAATTTGCCTAACGAACAAAAATTAGTTCGTTAGGCAAAATTATTACACAAAAATGAATCACTGAGAAATGTGTCTCCGTTTTGTTTTTTGTTTTTTACCCAGTGACATAGTTTACCCAGTTTTACATAAGAACAGATATTTTTGCTATTTTTTGAGTTTTAGATCGTGGCGAAAAACCCAAAAAAGAAAAAAAACATAATTTTTTTACGGAGTTCTATATACCGTTGGAAAGGTATTGTTCTTGGCTGCACTTCTATTTATTGTTTTATAGCCGTTTATTGTTTTATAGCTATTATTGTTTCAAATTACTTCATAGTCTCAAAAATAAAAAAGTTATTGTCAATTTTTTAAACACGTGAAACACGTGAATAGGTTGGGACAGTTATAGAAGTGCACAAAAGGGTTCAAAAAGTCAACTAATAATACAAAATTTTGAACATTTATAGTCGATTTATTTATTTGAAAGGCCATGACAAAACAAAATAAAGGACATCAAATACATGCTAGCCTTCATCAGTGTCGCAATTTTGGCAGGTGTAGTAGCTTCTAGTCATATTTATACACTTCATATGAAATGATCGTTGGCACTTACATTACATACAACGAAATTATCGCGAGTTGATGTGGCTGGCAAATTTCTCATGCAAATCATACAAAAATCAATATCCGTCGACGACGATGACTTTCGCACTGCTTTGGCAGTCTTCGCACTAGTTTGGCTTCGCTTGTTAGCTGGCGTTTCTTGTGTTGATTGTCTTCGCTTCTTTGCACTGTCTTCCTTCTTCTTTCGCTTTTCTTTGAGCACAGCAACATTTTCCTCTGAAGTGAGAATGATGCTTTTCATTGGCTTATGCTCTAGGTCGGACTTTTTCAGTGTTGTGATCTAACTGGTCCAACTCTAAACAAAACTGAGGAAAGACTTGATGGACGTGACAATTATTATTGTATTGCACTCTATGTTGAAAACTCTTTACTTTCCTATACAGCAACATCCATTAAAATAATGCACCGTCGTCTTCTTCGTTTAAGTTGTTCTGAATGGTAGTAGCATTTGCACTTTGATTAGTTATTTCGGCCTGAACGAAATCCAATTTAGAGAAAACGTTTTGATTAAATGGAAAGATGCTCGTTTTTGAAAAGCCAGACTTAATGTTCTTTGGAGACAAGGTTAAATCCAGAGTTTTGCAAACGAGTTCAGAGATGTGTCGAATATTCAATGCCTTTTGATTAGATTTTTTCCAACCGCTACATTTAGTGTTATAGTATGCCTTGTCTGAATCATAAACTGAAACATGCATTAGTTGCATTTTGTGAGAACAATGAACTGGAAAAGAATGCAAACGCCGTTTGCCGACGCCAAGTAAATTGCTTCAATAGATAAGTGAGACGTATGATTATCAAGAGGAAGCAGTGCCGGTTTGTCTTTCGATGAGTGGCTATGTGTGATTTGAAGGACGGTGTTGAAATGCTTCATATATTTCAGAAATTCTTTCTGCTGCATCCAGAAAGATTCATTGCAGGTAACATCACTTCTTGATGATACATTATCCATGAAACATATTTGTATATTCTTTCTCAGAAAAATAAGGAAAGGCGGCATAGAATTTCTGGTGGCATTTAAGGCCGGCGATTATGACGTTTCCAGTTTTCGTTGGGATTGTGGAAAAACCAGACTCGTCCATATTCTATATGGATTGTACATCAAAATGGTACAAATCAAAAAGCACATTTAAATGGTCAAAAAATTGGTCGACATCCGGTTAAGACTTGTCTGTTCGGGCGTGCGCAAAGAAAGTTTTTTGTGCTGCATCATGAAACCGTAGTACCAAGATTTTCCAGCCATTTTATCAGAATCCCATGATGCTGGATATTCGACATTCAGTTTGCGTTGGTTGTACTTAAGCCGTTATAGATATGACAGCATCACACAAGATATTCGACCAAAGCTTCTTCTTGTTCGCCTTTATATTTGAGATTTAACGCCTTTAAATTATTTCCTTTGGTATTATGCCGATAATCCAGCCTCGAATAATTAACGCCTTGGAAGTCAACATAACCCGAATATTTACGGACATAAGACCCCAATTCCTTGGAAAACTGGTCGGAAGTTAGATTGACAGAATGCCCTTTGTCAGTAGTAGCCGCGAAGAACATTTGTCCGAAATTGTTTTCAAACATTAATGCCACTGAATGTTATTGCACATAAAATACATAGTTTCAGAGCATCTAATTTGGTTGTTGTTTTATTAAAATTTAAATAATTCTATAACCATACTATAAAATGTCGCTATTACGAACCTGCATGATGCGATCCATAGGTGAAGCAAAAGCAAAGCCTCACCTCGCCAGAAATAGCAATTTAACAACTTAATACAAACCGGACAATAAAGAACGTTTAACAAAGTCAGTTTTTTGCCGACGTTACTATTCTCCGGGCTCGATATCGAGTTCCAAGGCCGCGCCACGTGAAGTACGACCGAGTTTTTTGCGAAAACAGCCCATTGTTTTAAAAACAGTTGGCCAGCCTGTTACCGTAGGTTAGGCATATCGAGATTTTGACGTCGTTTTTTGCCAGAAAGCACGTATCATTGCTTGTAGATAGTTTGTAAGGGATATTATACCTGGTGCCATCTGCAAGGATCAGCGTTACGAAAATTATACAATAATACGAATTTAGTATATATATATATATATATATATATATATATATATATATATATATATATATATATATATATATATATATATATCATCCCATCATCATCATCATCATCAGCCCGCATCGATCCACTGCAGGATGAAGGCCTCTTCAGCATGCTTCCAACCTTCACGGTCCTGGGCTTTCCTTTGCCACTCGGGTCCAATATACTTAACGATGTCATCAACCCATCGTGCTTTCGGTCTTCTTCGCGGACGTTTGCGATCAAGCGGTATCCACTCCAGGATTGCCCTGGTCCATCTGTCGTCCCATCGCCTCGCTATATGGCCTGCCCATCTCCATTTCAACTGTTTTACTCTTCCAATGATGTCACATACTTTTGTTTGTTCCCTGATCCATGCGCAGGACTTTCTGTCTCGTCTTGTAATGCCAAGCATACATCTTTCCATTCCCCTCTGTGCCACCCGAAGTTTTTGAATTGATTGCGATGTGAGTGTCCAGGTTTCCGTATGTCATAACGGGTAGAACGCACTGATCGAATACTTTTCTTTTCAGGCAAAGTGGGAGTCTGCTCTTAAACACTATGTTGAGCCTACCAAATGCCTGCCAGCCACATTTAACACGCCGTTCCACATCCCGGGCGGTATTCCCCTCCATGGAAATCCTCTGCCCAAGATATACAAAGCTGTCCACAATCTCTAAATCCCTTCCTAAAACTGAAATTCTTCTGTCCTGAGCGAAGTTATTGAACATAACCTGACTCTTTTTCAGGTTTATTTTCAAGCCAAATGGTTCGCCAGCCCTTTGCAGTTCTTGTATGCGTCTTTGCAGCTCCTCTGGGTCTTGTGAAATGAGAATAATATCATCTGCAAATCTAAGATGGTTTAAGTTTGCACCATTGATCTTTACCCCATCCTGTTCCCAATCCAGTTTACGGAATACTTCTTCAAGGCCAGCCGAGAAAAGAATAGGCGATATTGCGTCACCCTGCCGTACACCTCGTTCTATATTAATTCCCACTTCAAGATCATCAAGGTGAATTGTGGCTGTAGCTCCATCATATATCGATTCTAATAGGTTTACATAGGCTCTCTCTACACCTTGGCTAAGCAGTGCATCCATTATCGCATGCTTTGAGATGGAATCAAATGCTTTTTCGTAGTCGATAAAAGCCAAGCACAGTGACATGGTGTATTCGTTGTGCCTTTCTATGACCTGCTGTACAACCTGGATGTGATCCATTGTACTGAATCCACTTCTGAATCCTGCTTGTTCTCTTGGTTGTGCGTCATTCAGTTTTTTTAATATTCTTTTAGAAATTATCTTAGTGAAAACTTTGTACATCACTGATAGGAGGCTTATTGGACGGTAGTTCTTTAAATCTTCCTGTGCTCCTTTTTTATGTAAAAGGATCACTTCTGCATTTTTCCATAAGTCAGGTACTATATATATATATATATATATATATATATATATATATATATATATATATATATATATATATATATATATATACAGAGTTGTGAGCAAAATAATAAAACTATGAAGAAGTATCACTGAAAAAATACCATTATTTAATGTATCATTATTGTACGAATCCAAATATCTTATATTTTTATTAGTACATTGCCTTGTTATTTACCAGTTGAATATAATATTGGAGACTTATTTGTTTATTTAATTTTATAAGGTTAATATTTCTTGACGATAATAAAAACTTTAGGTGACAAAAAAATAAGGGTAGTTTTGTTATCGCCTTTGGAAATTTTCTTTTTAAAAAAACACAAAAGCGGCTTTAAACGTATTTATTGGAACTTGGTGACGTGCGTACTGCATTAATAACAACAACTACCGTCTTTGATTTACATTCAAAAGTATTTATAAAAATAAAATGCTGATGAACTTTAAAAAAGCTAATATTGCAGAATATGTTTTTATCATTGATGCAATTTATTATATAGGGTGATTATAACTGGGTGGCTCTTCGTTTTTTTGCTGTTCGTTCATTGTTATAGAAAATATTTTAATATCTTTGGTGTAAATTGTCCATGCATCCATATAGTTTTAAATGTCCCCCCATCCATCCATATAGTTTTATTCCCGAAGAGAGGCGTCTAATATTGCAGTTACGGAGTCAAAACATCTGAATGCGTTATTGCTAAAGTTTTAAAGGAGCAAAAATTAATAACGATATATCACCAGAAACCAGAGGTTGCCAAAGAAAAACAAGTAAAAGATTGGATAATTGTATCGTACGAGAGGCTCGGAAACACCTATTTTCCACTTCGTTTGACATTAAATGGGTCTACAAATTCGTACACGGACAATTCGTAGATGATTGGTAGAGATGGATCTTCATGGAAGAGTTGCAACAAAGGTACCATATTTAAATAAAAAAAATATTCAGCATAGATTAAGGTTTGCCAGATTTAACTTAAACGAAAACTACAGCCGTGGAAAAATTTTTTATTTAGTGATAAACCAAAAATTAATATCTTTGGATCAGATGGGAAACGGTACATTAGGCGACATAAGAATGAAGAACTAAATCCGTGAAATACATTAGGAACAGTAAAGCAGGGTGGAGGAAATATTAAATTGTGAGGTTGCTCTTCCTATAATGATGTAGGTCCACTATATTGAATCAAAGATACCATGACCAAAGAAACAGACATGGAAAAAAAATTATGTTACCTTATACCGAAATGAATATGCCGCTAAAGTGGATCTACCAGTCGGATACCGATCCGAAACATACCGCGAAAGTAGTGATATGATGGTTTCTCGCAAATAAGATTGAAGTGTTATCCCGGCCGTAGCAATCACCGGATTTAAATCCAATAGGAAATATTTGGCAACATTTAAAAATAAGTATTGCTGATGAAAAAACATCAAACAAAAATATGTTGTGGGAAGAAGTCAAGAAAACTTGATATTCTATATCGGTTGAAACTTGCCAGAAGTTAATAGACTCTATTCCAAGGAGATGCTCAGCTGTGGTTAAATAAAAAAGGTATTCTACTAAAAACTAATATTTTATGTTTATAAAATTTGTTAATAAGCATTAGTTTTCGTAATTTAAGGCTAGAAGTGATATACTCTGTTTTTTTGACTAAAAAAAAGTACATATTGTTTCATAGTTGTAGTAACTTTTGTAACATTAGGATAATGTTTTGTTTTATCAATATTTTTTGGTATCAGGACACGTTACGCAACGGTAATAATATTATATATTATTATATTGGGTTTATAAATTGTTTTATTCCTTTTTTTTTAAATATTATATGGTTAATACAAAAGTTCCTCTCATTTTATTGTGAAAAATTGAAGAAAAACTTTACTTATCAAAAATGTCATGTTAAGTTTGGTCCACACCAATACAATTTTGCGTGTGATTTTAATTTACAGGAACAATTTGTTTGAATTATCTGCTGGACAACAGATGGTTCGTGTCCGTGATGTACGGCCAGTTAATATTTATGTGTGACTTTATATGTCAGAGCGTCAACATTCCCGCGCAGGCACACCACATACAACACAGGACCTAGCTTAATAAGTGTATTTTTTTCTACCACTCGTTTCTCTATCTGTCCGGTAACTGCAAAATTTCCCACTCATAAAGATCCTGAGATTGCAGGCACTCAGATATATCCTGGGTAAAGAGTTTTTTGGTCAAAAATCAGTTTTACAATCTAAGGTACTATGAAAGCGATCTAAAGAAATGATAGTTCGAGGGCGTAAGACCGAGAGAGTTCGGTCGATGGATTAAACGTGTCTACTATTGCCTCGATGAACCGCAATGCCCCTTCTGTTGTCTAATTCATGCTGGTCCTGGTCGATTGCTCGGCTTTAATGCTGGAGTGGTGGTATATATATATATATATATATATATATATATATATATATATATATATATATATATATATATATATATATATATATATATAAACCTGCCCCAAAGCAGAGGTTAGATCAGCCTGCCATTACCGGGTTAGATCAGGCTGCCATTAGACTTTTGACATTGCAACGCTAAATATACGGACTATGAAAACGGAGGCCCGATTGCAAGAATTGTTAATCGAACTTGACAACATACATTGGGATATTATTGAGCTCTGTGAAACACTAAGAAAGGGTGAAGAGTTAATCAAACTGGAACCAACTGGACACGTAGTCTACACTCGAGGTACGGAAAATGGCCGATGTGGCGGAATTGGATTCCTCATCAATCGAAAGCTGAAGGACAGTGTGGTAAAATTTGAAAGTACATTCGACCGACTAGCCCAATGCGTCATTCAGCTGAATAAAAAGTTTAGGCTTCAAATCGTCCAAGCTTATACACCAACTATAAGCCATAGGGATGAGGAAAATGAGGAATTTTATGATGATGTGGCCCAGTTTTTATACAAGGAGAAATGTAGGTACAAAATCCTGATGGGTAATTTTAATGCCAGAATTGGAACAACAAGAACTGACGAAAATGCAACTGGCCTATATGGAACTGGTGAGCGAGACAATAGAGGTGACAGATTGGTTGGTTTTGCTGAAGGACAAAAACTATATATTATGAATTCATTCTATAAGAAAAATATCACCAGAAAATGGACATGGAAAAGTCCATCTGGGCTTACAAGCGAAATTGACTACATCATGACCAACGATAAAACAATATTTACCAATTGTACTGTTCTTGACAATTTTAATGTTGGAAGTGACCATCGAATGGTACGAGCAAGGGTTCGGATTGACTGTCGAAAAGAGCGCGAAAGAATGGTAAGATCAAAGAAGGGTAAGGTGGATTCTGGAAAACTGCTAGAGAGAGGAAGCAATTTTGAGATTGCTTTGTCAAACCGGTTTGCTGCCTTACAAGATCCAAAAGAGGTGGAAATATCAGTTCAATATGAAGAAATCGCCAATAATGTACTTCAAACGGCTGCTTCAATAGCACCAGAAGAAAAATGTCTCAAACAAACAAAAATCTCCAGTGAGACCACTGATTTAATGAAGAAACGACGAGCAATGAGAAATGCAGGTAGTCCTTTTAGCAGGGTCGAGTATACTGAGCTCTGCAAAACTATAAGAAAACGTATCAGAGAGGACACGCGCCGATTCAATATGCAGCTAGTGCAAAAAACCCTGGAAGAAAACAAAGGAATTAACAAAGCTAAACAGAAGCTGAGAAATAAAAGAACGCAAATATATGCTTTAAAGCGTGTGGATGACACAGTGTGCAGGGCGCGTACCCAAATGTTAGAGATTGTCAGAAAATGTTATTCCCAGTTATATGAAGATCGGAACCAGTCAAGGACAGCAATGCCGACGGAAGAACAAATGCCAGGTATCCTAGTGGAGGAGGTAACAAATGCTATGGAATCGATGAAGAATGGCAATACTCCAGGAAAGGACAGTGTAACTGTCGAAATGCTAAAAGCTGGTGGTCGGACGTTACATAAAACACTGGCAAAATTGTACTCAAAATGCCTCAAAGAACAAAAAGTACCTGACTTATGGAAAAGTGCAGAAGTGATCCTTTTACATAAAAAAGGAGCACAGGAAGATTTAAAGAACTACCGTCCAATAAGCCTCCTATCAGTAATGTACAAAGTTTTAAAAAAGATAATTTCTAAAAGAATATTAAAAAAACTGAATGACGCACAACCAAGAGAACAAGCAGGATTCAGAAGTGGATTCAGTACAATGGATCACATCCAGATTGTACAGCAGGTCATAGAAAGGCACAACGAATACACCATGCCACTGTGCTTGGCTTTTATCGACTACGAACAAGCATTTGATTCCATTTCAAAGCAAGCGATAATGGATGCACTGCTTAGTCAAGGTGTAGAGAGAGCCTATGTAAACCTATTAGAATCGATATATGATAGAGCTATAGCAACAATTCACCTTGATGATCTTGAAGTGGGAATTAATGTAGAACGAGGTGTACGGCAGAGTGACGCAATATCGCCTATTCTTTTCTCGGCTGGCCTTGAAGAAGTATTGCGTAAACTGGATTGGGAACAGGATGGTGTAAAGATCAATGGTGCAAACTTAAACCATCTTAGATTTGCAAATGATATTATTCTCATTTCACAAGACCCAGAGGAGCTGCAAAGACGCATACAAGAACTGCAAAGGGCTGGCGAACCATCTGGCTTGAAAATAAACCTGAAACAGAGTCAGGTTATGTTCAATAACTTCGCTCAGGACAGAAGAATTTCAGTTTTAGGAAGGGATTTGGAGATTGTGGACAGCTTTATATATTGTGGCAGAGGATTTTAATGGAGGGGAATACCGCCCGGGAGGTGGAACGGCGTGTTAAATGTGGCTGGCAGGCATTTGGTAGGCTCAACATAGTGTTTAAGAGCAGCCTCCCACTTTGCCTAAAAAGAAAAGTCTTCGATCAGTGCGTTCTACCCGTTATGACATACGGAAATGAAATTATTGGAAGAGTAAAGCAATTGAAATGGAGATGGGTAGGTCATATAGCGAGGCGATGGGAGAACAGATGGACCAAGGTAATCCTGGAGTGGATACCGCTTGATCGCAAACGTCCGCGAAGACGACCGAAAGCACGATGGAGTGATGACATCGTTAAGTATATTGGACCCGAGTGGCAGAGGAAACCCCAGGACCGTGAAAGTTGGAAACATGCTGAAGAGGCCTTTATCCAGTGGATCAATACAGGGTGATGATGATTTCCAACTGTCTTATGTCTTCCTGCACCTGATCCTCCACTTAGTTTTCGGTCTCTCTCTTCTTCTGTTAGTACACGATCTCCACATTGTAATTTTCTTTACTACTGTGTTGTCTTCCATTCTTCTTATATGGCCAAACCAGCGGAGTTTTTGCACTTTTATGGTCTTTACTATATATTCTCCTTTCAAAATGGTTTTTATTTCAAAATTAATTAACATTTTGTATTCATCTTCTGCAACTTTCTTTAATCCATATATTCTATCTTTCTTCCGAATATTTGTAACTTTTCTTGTTCTAAGCTTGTTAAATTCATTATCTCCGCACCATAGCTCACCACCGGTCTAATAGCTGCTTTATATACCTTCATTTTTGTATTTATACTTATGTTTTCGCTTTTCATAATGCTTTTGAATTTATAATAGGCTCTGTGTCTCGCCTGTACTATGTAATCAATCTCTATGTTTCTGTCGCTTTTGCTATTTATTACTATTCCCAAATATTTAAAGTTTTTCCACTACTTCAAATTCGTAATTTCGTATTTTTACTGATTTGGTTGTAACTCTTATATTTTCTTATTATCATATATTTGGTTTTTTTTCTTGATTTGTTGTGAGGCCTTCTTTTCTTTGCTTCTTGTCCAATTTTTTGGATTGCCTTTTCCAGGCTTATTCTGTCTCTAGCTAGCACAGTTAGATCGTCTGAGTATGCAACTGCTTGTATTTCTTTATTGATGTTTGTTTGATTACTGGCGTTAATATAAACAATGTTGTTGATAGTACATCTCCTTATCTCAGCCCTAAATTAATCTCAAAATCCTTTGTTTCTCCTTCCGCTGTTCAAACTACTGCTTGAAAATTTTTCATTATCATTTCCGTTAGTCTTATTAGCTTGCCCTGTATTTTCATGTCCGTCATAGCTTTTATTACTTGTCCCCATTTCAGACTGTCGAAAGTTTGTTTGAAATCAATATACACAATTTGCAATTCCATTCCATATTCCTGAGATTTTTCGATTATTTACTTTACTATACGTACCGCGTCTATGGTAGATCTGCCTCTCCTAAAGCCATATTGAGTCTCCAATTTTTTTTTCTGTATACCTCATTAATCTGTTATTTATTATCATGATCACTGTCTTATAAACAACACTAAGTGAGGTAATCCTCATGTAATTTGCACAATCGTTTAGATCTCCCTTGTTATAAATTGGTATTAATATACATTTTTTCAACTCATTAGACATTTTTTTCTTTTTTCAGATATGGATTATCAGCTTAAACATCTTTCTTCCTACGGCTTCTCCCCTGTATCTTATCATCTCATTGACTATATTATCTAATCCACCTGCACTATTTAATTTAAGATGAGTTATTACATCATTAAATTCTTCTTCTGTGAGTATATCCAGTTCTTCTTCTTACATATTGCCATCCAGGTTTCCATCCTTTTCTCTTTCCGTCACCGTTCTGTTATCTGTTAATATTCTCTGAAAATGACTTGCCCATACAGTGCTACTTATGTTTGTTGTGTTTCTTTTCGCTCGCATTTTGTCTTTTGATATATCTCTATAATATTATGTTATTCTTATTATCTTTTTCTATCATATCCATAGTTATCTCTATCCATCTGGTTTTCTTAGCTTTTACTAGTTTAGTGCTGTTTTCTTAATTTCCTGATATGCCCTGTGGTCTACATCACTCCTTGTTCTGAACCACTTCAATCTAGCAGCCCTCTTCCTCTGCATTATCGCTCTGCATTCTTCGTCAAACAATTCAGTCCTTCCTTCTATGGACGTTTTCCCATTATCTTATCTGCGGCGTACTCAATACATCTTTTTATATTACTCCATTCTACTTCTAAGTTTTCATCTTCTGGACTGTCTGCTAGTTGTTTTCTAACTTCTTCTTCGTATAGTGACTCCTTACCTGTTATCATCTCAATGTTCCCCATCTCCTGTTTGTTTGTAAATTCACTCCACCTGCCTTTCTTAACTTATGTTTTGCTATTACTGTATTTTTACTGTAAAATTTGTATTCTTAAAAATGCAAGCATCTTTACGTTAACGTCATTAAGTAATAGCTAACAGTAAAGAAAAAATTAAAGAAACAGAAATTCCCTGCTTTTAGCCTTTCTGAAGTCCTTAATAACTGTATCGTAATCAAATTTGGATGCTCTATCTGCTTCAATATATTGCACTTCTAAAATAATTTTGTATTAGTTTTAATATTGAAAAAGTCCTTTCAGCGGAGTTTGTACTTACTGGTACTATTAACAAAATTCGAATAACAATATAAATATTTGGGTAGATTTCTTTGCGTAAGTTATTTTCTGTTATGTATTCTGTAATGAAGTTGGGTAAATTTGGGATCATTGTTTGTAATTTTTCATATAATTCGTAGGGTTGGAAATCACTGATCTCACCCAATCGCAGGACTGGGTGTAAATCTTCATAGTTTTTTATTTTATTTTTTTTTGGAATATTTTTTAACTTAAGATGATAGATCATTAAAATGTCTATTTAAATATATAAATCTTGAATCCATATTGCTCACAGGGAATCTGTTTCGTACCGGCTTTTGGGAAACTGTATGGGTTCATGGATGCTTTAATAATTGATCATTATTTTTAAAGTTTTTTGCCAGATCAAAATTGCTTTTCTCATAAATTGACGAGCGTCAGACAATTCAGACAGATTTTTGACCCCCATTTATTATATATATATATATATATATATATATATATATATATATATATATATATATATATATATATATATATATATATATATATATATATATATATATATATATATATATATATATATATATATATATATATATATATATATATATATATAGCAGCCGATTGGAAGACTGAGGTCCGAGATGTTAAAGTTTGTTCGAGAAGAGTCGAAAAGTTTTCGACTCTAGGTCATATGAATTTAAACTGGATGAGCTATATCCATTTTGGATAGACAATTAATACACTTTTATCTCTGTGTTTTTCTCTGTCATCCAATTTTCATCTTTGCAATGCCAGTACACTTTTGATTAATGTTTTGCTTCAATTGTCCCTTTTGGAAAAAAATTAACTAGCAGTTAAAATAATTAACTATATATTTCAAGAAAGTTGAGAGGCAGAGGCCTTGTGAATGTCAAGAATCTTTGTTTCAACCAGGAGAATAAGATGAGAGAGCGCTTTATTAGTTCACATAGCACACTAATGAAACTGGTTGTTAAGAAGGACCAGGGTTTCACCCAGCTGAATCTAAATAGACAAAATCGTGTTGATAGTAGAACAGCACTGAAGGATATCGTTCAAGAATGGAAACAACAGACATTATATAGGAGGTATCCTAAATCACTTGAGGATGACTCCATTGACAAACATTTGTTTCTGAAGTGGCTTACCGATGGACTATTATATCCAGAAACAGAAGGCTTCGTAACAGCTATTCAAGATAAGGTAGTAAGAACAAAAAATTATGAAAGACATATACTACACATGGATGTTATCGACAAGTGCAGGAAGTCCCGTGGTGTGGGAGAAACAATTGAACACCTTATTGGAGGGTGTCCAGTCCTTGCCTCTAATGCTTACCTAGGTAGGCATAATCAGCTGGAGAAAATTATACACCGGCAAATCGCTTTAAAGCACTCGCTATTTAATAGGATACCTCCACCATATTACAACTAAGCTGCTTTCCCCGTACTTGAGTCAGCCGATGCCATTCTTTACCGGGATAGACCAATTACAACAAATCGGACGGTTGACTATAATAGGAAGATGGCGGACGACGTGTACGTTTGTACGTGGCGTTTGCTCGGAGAAATTTAATGTTTCGAACAAGCATATTAAATGTAAAAATTGTGAAAAACCGTTTCATTCTTCGTGTGTTAATATGAAAGACTCGTGGTGTAAAATAGTGAATGAGAATCGAAATCTGTTTTGGTTCTGTGACGGTTGCAAGGATCAATGGTGTTCTAGTGATCGTCCGGTGCTTTTGTACAGTGAAATTACTAAGTCTAATAAAGATAAACGATCAGTCCTCATAGTAAAAAATATGAATGAAAACGTTTCTAGCAGCGAAATATTCAAGGTTATTACAACTAATGTTAATCCTGGGAATATAAAAGCCTGTATCAGGGATACCAGGTCGATATGAGGGGGAATTGCTATTATATGTTCAGATCGGGACTCCTTAGATAGAGTAAAATCTAATTTAAGTGTTAGATTAGATGGCCTAACCATATAACTTGATAGTGGATAATATTTTGAATTTGAATGATTTATCTGAATTTGATCCGACTGACATTAAGATAGTCACACATCTGAAGTTTCATAATAAAACTCATTTAGTTATAGAAGTTCCTCCCTTATTAAGAAAAGTGTTGTTACGAAAACAATTTTTGTATATAGGGTGGCAACGGTCTGCTGTCTCTGATTATTTGCGCATTATCAAATGTTATAAATGTTGTGCATTTGGCCATTTTGAGAAGGACTGTAAAGCAGAACTAAGCTGTCTTAAGTGTTCCGGTGATCATAGGATGAATTCATGTAAATCTGATGCTTTGGTGTGTATTAATGGTGTTAAACATAATAAAAAACTGAAAAGAAATTTGCCTGTAAATCACTCTGCAATTAGTAAAACGTGTCCAATTTACTTACATTATGAATCTAGTTTAAAGGATAAAATTAATTATGGCGAATGATTTTGGCTCAATAAAAATTGGTCATTTGAATGTTAGATCCATTTTGAATAATTTTGCTGAGCTGTCAGCTCTGATTGCGGAAAACTTCTTTAATATTTTTGCTGTAACTAAAACATGGCTGTCGTCAAATATTATAAATGATTCGATAAACATACCTAAGTTTAGATTTTATCGCAGGGATAGAGATGGTCGTGGGGGCGGCGTGGGAGTTTTCGTGAGGAGCAACTATAAATGTGAAGTACTTCAATTTGCTCAAGATTTGCATGAGCAGAGTGTCTGTTTAGAGGATATGTGGTTAAAAATTTCTTTAGGGTATACTATATTGGTACTAGGTGTTATTTATCGTCCACCGAAGGCCCATATCGATCGAACTATAGGTTACCTTGATAGTGTGCTGTCATTTTTTCGTCGTCATATAACAACATATTGCTTATCGGTGATATGAACGTTAACTTTTTTAATTACAACAACAAAGTTAGCATTTGTTTGGGTTCCTATGGACTAGAACAACTGATCATTGAGCCTACACGTATTACAAACCATTCGGAGACATTGATTGATCCCATTTTTGTAAGTACTCCGGAGATATATAAGGGTATCGGAACTAAGAATGTTGGCCATATATCAGACCATCATATGGTTTTCTGTGAGTTATGCATTAAATTTCAAAAAGAGGCGCAAAAATTCGTTGTTTATCAAGATTTCAGAAATTTTAACATGGATGAATTTAATGTAGACCTGTATAAGATCCCTTGGAGAAATATTTTTCGATTTGCAGATATTGATAAAAAAGTTGATTTTCTTACTTCCAGCATTTTATCGTTATTCAACAGACACGCTCCGGAAAAGAAAGTATTTATTTCCAAACCACGTGCTCCTTGGCTAACACCTAGCATAAAGCAACTTATGAAGCAAAGAGATAAAGGTCTTATTACAAAAAAATTCGGAGCCCTGATTGTTGGGAATATTACAAACATCTTAGAAACTTCACAAAGGGTGCTATTCGTAGAGAAAAAGCGGCATATTTGAGATATTTGAATAATCAAAGTATCTCCAGTTTTTATAATGCCCTTACAAGTTTAAATATTCGTAAGTCTAAAGTCTCAGCTGACATTCCTCATAATCTAAATAATGCCGATGATATTAATACATATTTTGTCTCTGTTTTTGAATCAAGCAGTCCATCAACTTCTACTCTAAATTTTTATAACACTAATAAAAAAAATGCTGCCTTTAATTTCACTTTTAAATCAGTCGAAATATGTGATTTATTAAATATTGTACATGTGATGAAATCTAATGCCAAAGGATCTGATGGTTTGACTCTGCAGATGATAAAATTATGCATGCCTGCTATGGACAAGTATTTATGTCATATCAGAAACTGTTGTTTGGTGTGTGGCTTTTTCCCTTCAATGTGGAAAGAGGCTCTTGTAGTTCCTCTTCCTAAAAGTTCTAATCCGTCTAAGTTTGGCGATCTACGGCCAATAAGCTTGTTGCCGACTTTGTCTAAGATTCTGGAGAGGGCTGTGTATAACCAAATTAATGCTTCCTGCTACTCAATTTGGTTTTAGAAAGGGCTACAGTACGGAAGCTTCCTTGCTTTCTCTATGTGACGATGTTTGTCGTTCTATGGATGATGGAAAAGCGACCGCTCTTGTTTTGTTGGATTTTAGTAAGGCATTTGATACAGTTAATCATGCTCTATTGATTGCTAAATGTGGATATCTTGGCTTTGACGAAACATCACTTAACTTTATTCATATGTACTTGAGCAATCGTACTCAGAGGACATTTTTAAATAATCTGTTATCTTCAAGCTTGAATACAAGTTCTGGTATACCTCAAGGATCCGTTTGGGTCCGTTGCTTTTCTTAATTTACTGATTATGAGCTTGCGGCCAAGACCATTAATGAAGATCTTTGCAACATTTCTGCATTCGCTGCAAATCATTGCCTACATTTGAACCCTACCAAATCTAAAGCTATTATTTTTAGCTCAAATAAGAAAAGGTAGTGTCTATGTTCTCAAATAAAACTGTACATTAATCAGCAAAAAATCCAGATTGTAAACTGCGCAAAAATTTTAGGTTTGGTTGTTGACGAAAGGTTACGCTTTTGTGAACATATAACTTATTTGACAAGACAAAGTTATGCTAGTCTAAAACTTTTGTACTCTGCTAGAGATGTACTATCCTTTAACATAAAAAAGGCACTATGTGAAAGTCTTGTAATATCAAAATTACGTTACTGTATCACTGTGTATTTTCCCTGCTTGGATGTCGTAACCCGTTGCCGTCTCCAGAAGATACAAAATTCTTGTTGCCGCTTTGTATGTGGTTTACGCAAGTATGATCATGTTTCGGGTAAAATAGCTGATTTTGGGTGGTTAAGGATGGACTCTTTATTTAGGTATAGTTTACTGTCGAGTATTGAACGTTTAATGATTACGTTCTCTCCACTTAGGAGTAGATTGGGTTTTTGCCGAATTATTCATGATTCTTACCTTCGTCACAGTGCCCTTCTTGTGGTGCCACGTTATAACACAGCCATGTTTCATCGTTCTTTCAGCTACAATGCTGCTAAACTGTTTAACTCTCTAAGTAGAGATTTGAGATGTCACTTAATGTTCTACAGAAAGCACATCAGATTTAAATTTAGTGAATATCTGCCATCAGCGCAGAGATAGAGCCTTGTATGTTATTTTATGATTACCTTCTTTTTTTTTTATTGATGAACCTTTTGAGTTATTTTCCTTGTTATTTGTTATTTGTTGTTACTTGGTTTGTTTCTATGTTTTAGTTTCGTATATAGGTTGTTATAATTTGTATTTTTTGCCTACAAAATATTAGTTTATGTATTGTAATTGGTTTTTGGATACGGGTTGAGTATGAGTGGCTCGTTGAGCTAGACTTCGCCCTATCCTTTAACATTTGATTGAGTAATAAAGACATAATAGGCCGGATATTGTTCTAATCAACAAAAGCAGAGGAGAGCTTTCACAATTGACATTGCGATGCCACTCTCTCATAACATCAGAAAAACTGAAATGGAAAAGGTCACGAAGTACGAAAATATTGCATTTAATCTGAAAAATCACTGAAAACTCCAGAAAGTGGAGGTGTTATCTTTTGTTATATCCGCCGAAGGCCTAGTAGGCAAAACCTTTTCCAAAAACCTGGAAATTCTTGGTGTTTCAAAATCAATTGCCTAAGTACGGCAACGAGCAGTTCTCTTACACACTTGTCACATTGTTCGCAGGGTGCTGGGCTGAATGGGCGCAGCTGAACTGCTTTCTCATCTTGGCTTTGTAAACCCGACCGCCTGGGCTGAGATGAACGATAAATCATGTTTGTGATAATAATAATTTAACAATATTTTATTTTTTCCAAAATTATTCAGAAATTAGACCACTCCAACTCTGACGCCTTTGAAGAAATAATCAATATTTTTATTGAAATTTATTGGGGCAATTAACATTCTGCCGAAAGGCAACGAAATATCTTGAACCGGACTATATACATTTTTAACAATTTGCTTACAATCGAGCGATAAATGTGTTTTTTTTTAATTAGCACTACCGGAGACACAATGATCATTATCTTGCCAAGAACGTCACATTTTTAGCACGCTTCGAATAACAAAAAATACGATGGAAATTATAGAACTTCACTGTTTAAGAAAAGAATGCGAACTAAACTAAAATATTTCGAAACTACTAAACCAGGTATAAAATTAATTTTATCTTTTCACCTGATATTTTTATTTTTAGACCCGGCCTTGTTTACGTCTCTTGCAACTTTGCCGGGTTTCGTTACTGCAGGGGTTGTTAAGTGTTTATTGCGATCGGTCAACGATATATCTTAGTAATGTCTGAATGATTGTGGCGTGTTCATATATTTTTTCTCCTTTATTTGGGTTTTTCGCCACTGTCTAAAACTCAAAAAATATCAAAAATACCTGTTCTTATTTAAAGAAAGAATCACTGGGTAAAAACAAAAAACCAAACGGAGACAAATTTCTCAGTGATTCTTTTTTGTAATAAATTTGCCTAACGAACAATATTTTTAAAGATATAAAAATGTTATAAAAAATTTACAAACTTTTAACGTTAACGTTTCGGAGGGTAATCTCCCCCCGTTTTCAAAACTGAACTAAAAAATAAATTATATTAATTTGTAATATATAAAGTAACGAGTGAAAGTAAATATATTTTTTGTATGTCAACGATACTTACATTGACAACAATGGATTTTCATGACAGTGACATACTACCAAAAAATATATATAGGTAATGTTTACTGTGTGATTGTTTATTGTACTGATTGTGTATTCAAACATTTAAATGTTTTTAATTGTATTCTTTAGAATCGGGAACCATATTGAATTTAAATCTACCGAAGGCATAGCAATACAGTTATTTTTATTTAAATTAATTATAGCGGTTTCTTTTAATCTTCTGTATTTTGTTACCGATTATTTTAATACCGTTTTGGAATTATTCCAATTGATTTTATGACCCGATTCCCATGCGTGTTGACAAATTCTAGATTTATTAAAATCGCCCTTTCTAAGAAAGTTTTTTTTTCTAACATCTCTCTTTTAATCTAACATCTAACGGTCTAGATGTCTCACCTATATAGAATTTGCCACATTCGCAGAGAATTTTATAAACCACATTTTTGGTATTTTGTTGTATATTGTTTGGTTTAGTCTTTGTTAATAGAGATCTAAGAGTATTTTTTGTTTTAAATGTCGTTCTTATATTGTATATATTTCCTATTCTTTTAATTGTGTCAGAAATACCGCGGATATAAGGGATTGTGAAGTTGATTGTTTGAGAGTTATTATTATTGATATTAATAACTTGTCTGTTTTGTCTAGTATCAAAATTTTTAAGCGATTTATCTATAAAATTTTTTGGGTAATAGTTTTTTATTAAAATGTCTTTTATGTGATTTTTTTTCTTTTTGTAGTGTATCACTGTCGGTACAAACAAGTTTTGCTCTGTCATATAAACTTTTAATTACTCCTATTTTGACCGATTTTGAGTGATTTGAAAAGAAATTGAGATACCTATCTGTGTTTGTCGGTTTTCTGTAAACTGTAGTTTTTAATTTGTTGTTTTGTTTTATTATTAAAGTATCGAGGAATGGAAATTTATTCTCCCTCTCCATCTCTAAAGTAAACTTAATTGTAGGCTCTCGAGAATTTATATCTTGTAAAAAAATATTTAGATCGTTAATGCTATGTTGCCATATAGCAAAAATATCATCAACGTACCTAAGCCATATTAATGGATTTTTAAGAGATTTATTTAATATGTCATTCTCGAGTTCCTCCATAAAGATATTACTCATCAAAGGAGAAAGAGAAAAACCCATTGCCATTCCGAAATTTTGTTGATAATAATCATTTTCTAATTGAAAATATGTGGTTTTTAAGCACAGAGTTAATAATTCCAAAATTGTATTTATGTTTAGTTTAGTGCGGTCTTTTAATGTTGTATCATGTTCTAATCTATTTCTAATAAAAAATTTCTAACAAAATACAAAAAATGTGGTTTATAAAATTCCCTGCGAATGTGGCAATTTCTATATAGATGAGACATCTAGACCGTTACATGTTAGAGTAAAAGAGCATAAAAACCTTCTTAGAAAGAGCGATTTTAATAAATCTAGAATTTGTCAACACGCATGGGAATCGGGTCATAAAATCAATTGGAATAATTCCAAAATGGTATTAAAAGAATCGGTAACAAAATACAGAAGATTAAAAGAAACCTCTATAATTAATTTAAATAAAAATAACTATATTGCTATGCCTTCGGTAGATTTAAATTCAATATGGTTCCCGATTCTAAAGAATACAATTAAAAATATTTAAATATTTGAATACACAATCAGTACAATAAACAATCACACAGTAAACATTACCTATATATATTTTTTGGTAGTATGTCACTGTCATGAAAATCCATTGTTGTCAATGTAAGTATCGTTGACATACAAAAAATATATTTAGTTTCACTCGTTACTTTATATATTACAAATTAATATCATTTATTTTTTAGTTCAGTTTTGAAAACGGGGGGAGATTACCGTCCGAAACGTTAACGTTAAAAGTTTGTACATTTTTTATAACATTTTTATATCTTTAAAAATATTGTTCGTTAGGCAAATTTATTACAAAAAAGAATCACTGAGAAATTTGTCTCCGTTTGGTTTTTTGTTTTTACCCAGTGATTCTTTCTTTAAATAAGAACAGGTATTTTTGATATTTTTTGAGTTTTAGACAGTGGCGAAAAACCTAAATAAAGGAGAAAAAAAAACGATATATCTTGAGACGCACTATAACTCCCTTTACTTTTCTTAGGTATTTTATTTCTGCCTCTCTTATTTTTCCTTTTTCGTGTTCAGTAAGCACTCAGGACTCATATCCGTATGTTAAGATAGGTCTATTTATTACTTAATATATTTTCATCTTTGTTAGTCTTGGTATTTCTTTCTTGTTTATGAAGCCTCTTCTCAAAGTATTAAATACTCTGCTCGTATTCTCTATTCTTTTACAATTTACAGTTTCGTGTTTTCCGGTCTCTTCTAATATTTCACCTAGTATTGGAAATTCTTGCTGTATTTTTTTCGTTGTCTAATATTACATTGACTTCTCTTTTTTTCTGGTGAGACAACGATAATTTTTTATTTCGCTTTGTTCAATTTCGTTCAGTTTTTTAACAGCACATCATTTCACACCTTTAAGTTTTCCTTAAGGTCGATTTCACTCCTTGTCAATATTGCGACATCATCCGCGAATCCACATTCTGATAAATTAATTTTCACTAGGATGGAACTTCGAGCTGTTATAAAATACTTTGTTTTGTGGCGTTAAACCCCAAGGAAACCCACTGAAGAAGAAAATAAGGAGAATGAAAATAGAGTCAATGCCAGCGGCATACGAACACTTCGACACAATGTTGTAACAGCATCAGCAGTATCATCTTCAAATCTCTCTGATACTGATCCGAAAGATCCTTGCAATATAAGGCGTAACTTTTTTGATGATTCAATAATTCAAGAGATTCTTACTTGGACTAATGTGAAGTTACAAAAATACAGGGAAGCTTTCAAAACTGAAATGGAACTGCTTTATACAGACGAGATTGAAGAAATGCTTTCCTTGTATTTCTATATTCAGCTCTGTTCAAGTCCAATCATGAGGACTGTAATCTGTTGTTTATGTGTCATATTGTCAACATGAAACGTAACATGCCTTTAATACAGTAAGCCTGTTTGCAAACACTGTTTGAAAGTTCCTAACTTGACAACTTGGGATTTTTAAGAAAACAGATGATTGTTACTGTTTTTTTTTGCTTTGATTGTTTAAACAGTTAATTAACTAAGTAACATTTGTTTTTGTCTAAGTTTTTCAAAGTTTAACTAAAAATTATGTAGATTAAGTAGAATAATCTTTTTTTCTATAAAATCAGTTAACTGTGACATTAATGCTCATAAAACAGTCGACATGATTTTTGTAACATTGATGAGAATGCTCTTTTTACGTTTCATTTAGGTAGTTATTAAAACACCTTCTCATAGAAATGGCCTAGGACGTCCCATTTTCAAATAGTTGCTTCTTCTTTATATCGTAGGCTCATCGAAATTATTTCTACCTGACTTTGAACTGGACAATGTAGGAATTACCACAAGATCGTAGAGGGAGTATTTCAAAGGTATTCTACGGACCTTTAAGGGCAGTTTTATTGTTTTCCCTGGTTTAGTTTTTGTCTTGTTTACAGTACAGTCAAGTGACAAAATGGCCAGTTATAGACGTCGATTTTGCAAAAATCTAGCGGATAAGTTTTGTAATATATGCAGACGATTTATTTTAGTCACAAACTATATCTATATCCGAGGAAGTCAAAAAAGCCTATCTTTTATATATTTAAGTGCCAAATTGGAGTTCGAGATAAAAGTTGGGTTTCTCATGTTTGCTGTGTGAGTTGTCACAAAAATTTACTGCAGTGAATGCATCCCAAGAAAAAGTCTATACCGTTTGTCGTTGTTATGGTGTGGAAATAACCTACTGACCATGAAAGTGATTCCTACTTTTTATCACTAAAACAGGAGAGATTTCAAAAAAACAAAGAGACAAAATTCAGTATCCAAATTTGCCTTTTGTACTTAGGCCAGTGCCTCATTGCCAGAAACTACCGATAATGATTGACTTGAAATCTAGACAATATGTTCCCCGGTGATTCTAATTCTTTATCAGGATCTGATCCACAACTTCCTGAGAACACCAGTTGTGACCCAACATTTGTAACTTGGTATTTAATTTCGTAACTTCTTGGTTCCAGACTTCAGCAGTGGAACCTATTAGATAAAAATGCAAGTGTTTTCCTTTACCAAAAACGGAATGTAACATTTTCAAGTTTTTATAAAATGGACGAATCGCTATGTGCCTATTGTGATATTGATGGTTTAATGAATGAGCTTAATATGGAACATCTACCTTTCGAGCAGCGTATTTTCATAGATTAGAAGAAATATGGCCTAATAATGGATACAAAAACACATCTATTCCTTTTGTTGAAATTTGTTGACCTGTGTGTGTAATTAATAACAAATATGTAAACTTTTTATTTTGTTTTATTTTAAAAAATAAAAATAATGTCAACCCATTTTAAGAAGAAAATAAAACAAAAAACCTGGAGGTGCCCAAACACGTACATGGGTGAATTTCAAATTGACCATGTTGCCATTTTGTACCCCAATTATAAAGAGATTTTGAATGTTCAAGTCAGGAAATGAGCTAACATAGACACGGATCATTACTTGACTAGAATCAAACTCAGCTTAAAACCTCGAAAACGTATTCAAAAGAGACTGCTAATACCAAAGTTCGACCCAACGAAAATAAAACTAGCCCTAACAGAAGAGCTTGATAAACAACCAGCACAGAACTGGCAAGAATTGAAACAAATATTTATTTAAACAGCCTTAAAGTTGGTCCCTTTAAAAAACATAGAAAACATCTGTGGTGGAATGAAGTTTGCGAGCAAGCAGTATTAAGCCGAAGTAAAGGATTCAAAGATTGGAACAGTTAAAAAACAGCAATAAACTATAACATCTTTTTGGAAGTAAAAAAAGAAACATCGAAGCTAATTAGACAAACTAAAAGAAAATATGAAAACAATCAACTTAATGAAATAGAAAAAAAAATCCAAAAAAATAACCGAAACTTTTACAAAACATTTATCTTTCCTTCCAAAAGGAAAACGGACAATTAGCTCTAAATAACCAAGACAATTGCAAAGAACTTGCGAAATATTTTGAACAAATACTAAAGTGTCCTGAGCCTTTAAACAAATTACCAACACTAAACCCTAAACAAACAAACCCAGATTTATTACCACCGAATGAAGATGAAATAATTAGGCAAATCAAGCGGCTTAAAAATGACAAAGATTCTGGTGAAGATAAAATCACTGCTGAACTTTTGAAATCCGCTGGTCCAGGTACAACCAAGGAAATAACCAAAAATCTACAAGAAGTTTGGCGAACCGAACGGATTCCGGAAGATTGGAAAGATGCTCTAATCCATCCACTACATAACAAAGGAGAGAGAACTGATGTAAACAACTATAGAAGGATATCTCTTCTCCCAGTTTGTTACAAGATTCTATCTCAATGCCTACTAGACAGAGCACAGGGATAGAAACTAAAATTGGTGAATATCAATCATGTTTTTGACTGGGCAGATCCTGCCCTGAACAGATCCTGAATCTAAAGTTGATCTTAAGACATCAAAAACTGTACAATAAAAGTCTCGTCTGTATATTTGTGGATTTCAAAAAAGCATCTGATTCTATTGACCGCGAATCTTTATTGCGAATCTTGAAAGAACAAGGACCAGATCTGAAAACGCTGGCAATTATTAAAGCAACATTAACTAACACAAGGTCAAAAGTTAAATTCAGTGGTGACATCTCAGAGCCCTTCGAAATTAGAACTGGAGTGAGACAAGGGAATGGACTCTCGCCACTCTTATTTAACTGTGTTCTAGAAAGAGCAAAACAGAAGTGGCGTGAAAAAAAGTCGGCCCTGAATATTTACCAGCCCATTAAACTGGGAAGAACCAACATCAAAATTGATTGTATGGCGTTTGCTGATGTTCTAGCAATTTTGGCTCAAGATGTATTAACGGCACAGAAACAGATTGAAATCCCAAAAGAAACAGCAGAAAGGGTAGGACTCCAAATTTTCTTTGAAAAGACACAATACATGACCTGCAACAGACTGGGAACACCATTTCTAAAAACAAAATATGGTAACATCAGACTAGTTTCTCCATTCAAATATTTGGGTGAAATAATCATGGAAAATGGGTTGGAAAAAGCGGCCAATAAGAGCAGATGTCCAAAAATGGAAACGGCATTGAGATTTACACAAAATATTTACAACAAAAAATGCCTATCTAAAAACACAAAACTGAGACATTACAACACAGTTATTAATGTAGAATGTCTAAATGGGGCAGAAACGCTCATTTTGAATAGAAAGAGAGACATCGAGGACATTGAAAAGAAGGAAAGAAAAATCCTAGGCCCCAAATAAATAAATACAACAACATACCGACTTCTAGAAAACCAAGAAATCAAACAATACACAGATATACATAGCGATATGAGAAAAAGAAGAACTTAAGTTTTACGGACACATAAAACGGATGAATCCGAGTAGGCTAACTAGACAAATAGTCAAATTTTATGAAAATAGGAGTAGAGCAATAGTAGAAATAATTAAATGGATTGCTGCAATTAAAAAGGACCTAAGATCAGCAAATATTACACAAAGTGAAATTCAGGATAGAGGCTGTTTCAGACACAGGGTTGACGTTTGGAAGGTTGGCCAGAGAGAAAAATGTAGGAAGACTGGAACAACCTGGTCTGACGAAAGGAAAAAAGCTCATAGCGAAAGTATGAAATTAGTACGGGTGCAAAGGAAGGCTAACAACAAACGCCTCTAATTGTACTTCGCGTGGTCCACCAAGGCCCATACGTAAATAATAATAATAATAATAATAATATATATATATATATATATATATATATATATATATATATATATATATATATATATATATATATATAGCAAAATACACGAAAAAACATGCATATTTGATATAAAACTAAGGTGAACTGTTAGACTTCGGGACGATACTTATGTAACTAAAATACCACGTCGGTACCCAAAGATTAAAACAAATTGTATGTTTATACAAGGAAATAAAAAAATAATTTCCATGCGTAGTCTTTATTCGTTTACATTAAAATGAAAATACAATTACAATCATTGTATAAAAACAAAATACAAAAGTAAACATTTAAGGATCGAATATACCGTTTTCGATAACGTTTGTTAAGATGTCAGATAATCTCTTAAAGTATATTCTGACATCTATAGAATTTTCCACTTCCAAAATATCGTATCTAGGCCAAGCTGTAGCAGGTCGAATCTTATCGCGTGTCTCGTCTTTACAACATATGAACCTTACCATTTGGAGGCTCCGAAGAATATTTTTTCGAAATATGTCATATAATTCCACTTCAAATACGTCTTTAGAATAATCCTCTAGCTTTATGCCCCGATAGCGCCTCAAATTACCTATGAATTCTTCGTAGTAATAATAAAGCACTTCTTTACATTTTTCTCTAGATATATTTTCCTCAAAGGAAGTTACTAAAAACATTACAAGGTCAGTGAGAACGTGACGCTTTACTTGATGTTGCAAATCGATTATTTTGAATACCAAATGCGTCGGAACATCATATACACGTCTCATAACGTTGAAAAGTAAAAATTTTCCATGGCATAAACCAACCCAAGTTTCTTTATTTGATTCGGCCATATTTGTCAACGAATATTTCAAAAGAGAATCGACTTTATCCATGTTTGATTTCCAAGAAGTTTGAAGAATATGTTTTTTTAAGTAGTCTACCTCAGAAGGTACGCATACGTAGCTCTCAGGGCTAGCGTTTGTTATTGCCAATCCAGGCTCGATGAATCTCCTGAATTTTCCTGGCTTAATTAATTTGTACGCTAAACCGACCGCATGGTAGCGAGCCATTACTCTCAGGATGGATTTAATATTGTCCAAATCGATACCCTCACGAAAGTCAATGGTTTTATAATCCTGGAGAGATAAGTCATCCATCACAATAGCTGCGTTAAGATCTGTATCATCTTCCGTTTCTTCAGAAATAGAATTTCTAGCTACATAGCATTTAGGGAAAAGATCAGCATAATTTTCCTCAACGTTGTTGCGTCCACGAAAATGCAGCTGAAATCTTTTAAGAGTGGGTATTATAACTTTGTAAGCATAAATCTCTTTCTTTAATCGAGGCAGTAAATCCAAAGTCCTCATAACAGTATAGTTTTGCTGTAAGGAAGGATGAACCTTGACAAAATAAAAATAATGTAGGACTTTATTTCTTGGTTCAGTACTTCTATATTTCAGTTTATATTTTAAATGGGTCGTTGAGTGAATTTCGTCCTCTTGTAATTTACGTAATTTCACTGTCTTGCTTATTGATCTAATTCTGCCCGGAAGATGAGTCTGCGCGATGTCAACTATGTTTGCAACATCAAAAACAACTGTCTGCAACAAAAAAAAATCATATTATAGTGACAAATAAAAATCGCTAACTTGTAATTGGTGTTTCGGTTAATAATGTCGATATTTTCGCAAAAGTTGAGCATTTATTTCCGTAACAAAATAAATTACTTTAATAATCAAAGTATTGGCCATCGTTAGCTATTACTTTTTCCCATTTTTTTTGTCAAAGAATGGATTCCGCGCCATTTGGTTTTTTGTTGCCAACCATTCATCGATTGGTTGGCATAGATTGATTTCGATTTTTTCATAAGAATGTAAGTGTTGTTCTGCAACTCCGTACTGCATCGATCGGAATGAGTGGTAGTCCAGAGGGGCTAAGTCCTATGAATATGCTGGGTGAGGTAGAACGTCCCAAATTTTCCAAATAGTTTTTTACACATTTTGTATATGAGGGCGAGAATTGTCATGTTGAAAAATTACTTTATCGTGTCTTTGGACGTATTCTGGTCATTTTCCTTCAATGTTCGGTTCAATTTTATTAATTGTTGTCGGTATTGATCACCAGTAATCTTTTCATCAGGTTTTAGCAGTTTATAATACACAATTCCCCTATTATCCGAGCAAATACACACCAAAACCTTCTTTCCATGTATGTTGCACACCGGTTGTGATATTGAAGGCTGGCATGGGTCTATCAAATTTGTTTACGCTTTGAGTTGTCAAAATAAATCCACTTTTCACCCCCTATCACAACTCCATGCAAAAAAATATTTTCTTTTCCGTCTGACAAGCAAAATTTCATTATTGGTTTTTCGCCTTCCAATGTCTCTTTCCTGTAATTCATATGGAACCCATTTTTCTTCCTTTAGGATCTTTCCCAATGCATGTAGATATCCGGAAATGGTGGATTGGGCAACATTCACAAATTGTCTTCATCCAGTAATGCTTGCAAATCTGCATGTTCAGACATTTTCAGCTGTCCTGGACGCTAATTGTCTTTTATATCAAAATCGCCACTTTTAAAGTGCTTAAACCACCATTAATAAGTTTTTGGATTAGAACATGTTCACCATAAGCTTCACCCAACAATCGATAACCTTCGGCTTCCGTTTTTTTTTTAAATAAAAGAAGGTTATTAAACTTTCCTACAAATCGTCTGTGAAAAACTGCATCTTTCACACAGAAGCAATTAATTAAGAACTGGCTATTGATGGCATATGTTTACCCTACAAAACGTCATAGATGTTATTAGTCTATACTAACCAATGTATTAGTAACGCCATCTCTTAGAAAAATCGACATTATTAACCAAAATACCTTTTATAATATTAAAATTCAAACAAAAAATCAAGGAACAACTCAAATGTATAAATATAAACTGGTGAACAAAAAAAGGCAAATTAATTTCAAGTTATAGGCCAATAAACCTCCTTTCTACAATGGTTAAACTTTTTGAAAAAATTATATACCACAGATTGAACCAAGCGATTGTCAGCGGGAATATAATTCCAGCCTTCTAATTTGGTGTCAAACAAGGCCATTCTACGTGTCGTCAACTCCAATACCTAACAGAAACTATAGAAGAGGGGCTTGAGAAGGAGTACATTCTAACCATATCCTTAGATTTGGCCCAAGCCTTTGATAGCGTATGACATGACGGATTAAAATATAAAATAGCGTAGGTTAAGATACCAGAATATTTAAAAACCATCCTTTTTTCATATATAAACGACAGATCCTTCCAAACATCTATACAAAACGCAACATCAACTATTAACACTAACTATACTTACTCAATTATTTTTAACATATATACTCGACATACCAGAAAGAGAAACCTATCTCCTTATGTTTGCAGATGACACAACTAGTCTAATCAAGGAACAGAATCTTGAACTTGTGGTAACGAAACTTCAAGTAGTAGCAAATACCATTGTAAAATGGCGCAATAAATGGAATTTAAAAATCAATGCAGACCAGCGCGCAGCAAAATTTTTTACTTTAAGGGGAATTAGGAAACCCTCCGATAATTCACATAAATCAACACCAAATCGCTTGGAAAACATATAAAGAATATGTTAAATATCTGGATGTATACCTAGATACCAGATTAACGATTAATTAGATTATTAATAGGTTCATTAATACTGAACAGGAAATTACCTCAAGATATGTTTTTAGAATAGATTTTTCATGTTGGTGTTAAAACTCTTATTACAACACTGTCTTGTAGAACAATTGTAGTTGTTGAGCAGACATTTCCATAAATAAAAAAAAATCATTCTAGATACTATAGGCATAGACATAACAAATAAATAAAAGCATTCCGCTTTGAGTTTTATCTTCAAACGAAATTCGGCCTTCAGAGAATGTTTTTAAACCAAATGTTGAAAACTTGGGCCCTTGATGAAACATTGTTTACATAAGCCTAATGAAGTTTTGCAAAAGTTCTTGTCGCACTGTGCCTAAGCCTCAAAAAGAAAACTTGACAGTCGCTCGAAATTATCGTCCCTCATTTTCAGAATGAACTAGTCACATCCGGTTCACGAAAAAACTTAAATTACGAATCGCCAAGTGGCTCTAGGGAGTTCAATTTTGTGCTGAAGATGCATCAGATGTAGACTCGCTTCCTCTCCAAAGGGGGAGCCAAAAGTATTTCCAGATCGAACTCTCCACCACCTGTTTCTGTACCGCTGCCACTGTAAGTTCGTCAGTATGCCGTTGATAAATAAATATTTTTATTGTTACAATAATATAAATAATAAACCTTCAAGCCAACAATATTTTAGAAATCTATATAAGTTATGTCCACACTTGTTCTTCTTTTGGTCGTTAAGAGACATGCATCTGTTGAAAGTTAGACGCATGTTATGTTGAATGCGAGATATGCAAGAGAAGCAGAGGTAGCGCACCGACTCCTAACAAATTTAATTTAAAGTAGTTTAATTTTATTAAATTACATAAATATATTAATTATATATTTATGAACAAAAAATAAATATATAATTTTAATAGAAATATTCCTTGTTTATTTATTTATTCCCCTTGTTTAAAAAAGAATGTAAAAACTACAGAGGAATCACATTAACAAGTTTACCTAAAATAATATTTACCAGGATATTAGACCAGGATTTAGAAAGGGTGGAAACACACAAGATCTGATGTTTATAATTAGACCACTAGGAGAAAAACTGTTAAGAAAAGAAACCGAAATCCATATTTGTTTCATTGACCTGAAAAAAAAGCATTTAATAGACTAAAAAGAAGGGATGTCTGAAAAAGTCTAACGAGAAGAGGAGTGAAAAAGGGAATAATAGACAGTATCAAGGCCTCATATAACAACAACAAGAATAAAATAAAAACACATAACGATAATTCTACAGATTTTGAGGCAGGAATAGGCCTAAGACAAGACTGAGTACTGAGTCTACAGTTATTTTCAGTAGTTATTGACGATGTTGTAAAAAATAGCAAAGCAAATGGAAAGATTATAAAAATAGGTTTTAATAAAATTAAATTAAACAACACAATAACACAAGAATAGCTATTCGCATAATATTATATGGTAATTTTGGCAGATTCTGAAGAAAAACCACAACTTAACTTAGCAATATACAGGGTGTCCGGAAATAACGTCGAAATATTTTGGTAGGTGACTCTACAGATTAAAATACAAAAAAAGTTCTTATAAACCTATCCCAAAAATTGCTTCTTAAAGGGGCTGGATCCCTATAGGGGGAACTCCGAAGACGGTTTTTTTCGCAATATTTTCGAAATGATTTATGTTAAAGTCGTGAAATTCGGTATACCTCTATAAGTTGGAATGGGAAAAGGTTTTTTGTGTTAATAATTGAATATTTTAGTCAGGGGGTCACATACAGGGGCGTCTCCTTGCTAAATGCTGCCATAACTTTGTTGTTTGTAATATTTTTAATTTCTTAGATGAAATTATTGAATCGCAAAGATTTTTAGTTAGAAAACGTCCTGTTATTTTATCTTGTTGTCATAGACCGTTTTCCAGAAAACTAATTTTTTCTAAATCGATGCACGATTACATGGATATCAAAATTCATCTTAATAATTAAATAGGAGCCTGTCCCTTCTAATATTTGTCTTTGACGTTTCATAAAACTGGACATTTACGCAATGATGTCTAGAGTTTTAATTTTAAAACTTCAAAATGACCCATTATTCATTAGAAGAAATGGCGAATATGTATTTTATGCACGGGATGACGAATGGAACCGCGTGTGAAGCTAGAAGATTGAAGAGGCTTTTTCCGAGAGTACTTCATTGTACAGAAACATTTACAAACCTGCATAGATTATGCGAAAGGGAATCTTTCACGCCTTCCAAACATGATAGTGAAAAAGCCGGAGCACCAGAACTGTAGAATATAAAAAACGAGTTTTAGAAAATGTAGCAGAAAATCCAGGAATAAGTTTCAGATGAATTGCTGTTCAAGAAGGCATTCCTTAAAATACCGTGTGGGAAATTGTTAAAGAGCAAGCGCTTTATCCATATTATTTGCAGAAAGTTTAAGCCTTAAAGCCTGATGACCTGCAACAAAGAATTAAGTATGCCAGTGGTTAAGGGAGTAATTGCGTTTAAATGAAAATTTTGTACAAAACATTCTGTTTACAGGCGAAGCTATGTTCACACGCAATGGATTTTTTAATTCTCACAATACTGCTATGTGGGCGGTAGAAAATCAACGTGAATTTTTTAAATCCGGGCATCAGAACAAGTTTTCTATCAATATCTGGGCAAGGATACTAGGGAATTTTTTAATTTGGCCATTTGTGCTTCTCAACCGTTTAAATGGACAATAGTATTTGAACTTCTTGGAAAACCATATGCTGGACCTAATAAAAGATGTACTATATCAGTTCAGATATGGTATGTTTTTTCTTCACGATCCGGCTCAGCCTCATTTCTCTGTAATTACAAGAGCGCTTTTAGATCGGTTATACCAAGGACGATGGATAGGACGTGGTGGACTAGGACGTGGTGCATTGGCCACCGCGTACCCCAGATTGAAATTCTCTCGATTACTTTCTGTGGGGATACTTGAAGGCATTGGTCTATACTATGCAGATTGACACTGTAGAGGAATTGCAGCAACGTGTATTTACTGCTTGTGATTATATCAAAAATAAGCCTGGTACTTTCGGCAGGGTAAGATGTTTTTTGAAGAAAAGAATTAGAGGGTGCATTGAAATGAATGGAAGACATTTTCAACATATGTTGTGAATAAATGTTAAATCCCTAGTAATAATTAGTTTTGTCACTGTTGGCTACTAAATAAATATTTTCAAATAAGGGGGCCTACTTAATTATTCAGATACATTTGGATATCAATGTAATCGTGTATCGCTTTAGAAAAGTCAGTTTTCTGGAAAACGGTCTATCCTAACAAAATAAAATAAGAGTACCTTTATTTTTTTAATGTATTTATGTTATTTTTTTATTAAGGAGACTTACCTAAAAATCTTTGCAATATAATAATTTGGATTAAAAAATAAAAAAATATTACAAACAATAAAGTTATTTTATTTACCAAAGATACGCCCTTATCTGAGGCCCCTGACTAAAATATGCAATTATTAACACAAAAAAAAACGTTTTTCCATTTCAACGTATGGAGGTATACCCAATTTCACAACTTTAGCGTAAATTGTTTCAAAAATATTGCGAAAACCCGTCTTCAGAGTTCCATCTTTAAGGAGCTCTACTCACTTTAAGAAGCAATTTTTGGGATATGTTCGTAGGAACTTTTTTTATATTTTGATCCCTAGAGTCATCTCCCAAAATATTTCGACGTTATTTCCGGACACCCTATATAACGAAGAGCTAAGAAAAGTGAACGTGGAAATAAATATCGACAAAGGCAAAACAATGGTTATAGCAGGTACAAAAATAAAACATAACATTGTACTCGATGGGAAAATAATGGAGTTGTTGTAAGCGGCCAGTTTACGTTGTTGTGAGTGGTTGGATGTATTGTGAATCGTGATATCAGTGTGAGAGGGTTTATGGAAAATTGAAAACGAGTACTTACTTGAATTTTTAGAAATAGTTAGGTCCAAAAAGTTTATGGAACTGTTGGCCTCCATTCCGGCAATAAATATGATGTTTTTATGGATGGAATTTAGATATAATAAAAAAAGCTCCAAATGTCTCTTAGTACCCGTGAAACATGTCAAAATATGATCAACATATTGGTATTTTGACATGCTTCACGGGTACTAAAAGACAATTGGATGTTTTGTTGTTATATCTGAATTCCATTCATAAAAACATCATATTTACTGCCGAAATAAAGACCAATAGTTCAATAAACTTTTTGGACTTAACGATTTCTAAATATTCGAATAAGCACTCATTTTGCATTTTCCATAAACTCTCTAACTTTGATATCACGATTAACAATACATCCAACCACCCACAACAACATAAACGGGCAGCCTACAATAGCATGATTCATTATTTAATCAATGTTCCTCTAAGTCCAGACAAATACAATACAGAATTAAATTTAATTAAGCAAATTGCGGTTAACAACGGCTATCCAGTTTCAATAGCTGATAAAATAGTCAGAAAAATAAAATGCTTTACCATATTAGACATATATCTAAAAAAACTTTAAAAATATCTTAACAGCATTAATATAAATGTAGGTTTTAAAATCAACAATTCGTTAAGAAACATTTTGAAAAACTATAAACAAAAAACGGGGAAAGACAATAAATCAGACGTCTACCTTGGCTTGTGCAATAAATTTTATTAACTAAACGCATTATGTTTTAGAGAAAAATATAAGTGGAAATTAGATAACTTTGTTTTATTTATACTATTTAGTATGCATTTTCATCAAGAAAATGCCACAACCAATCTCCCAATAATAGAAGTTAATGGAAAAATGGACGGCAAAATGAACGAAAAATGAGAAAAACAGGTAAATTATACAACACCCTAATAACAACATTCCTAGGAAAAAGAGATATACCAAAAGTGGTAAAAGCACAGGCGTGTCAGGAAGAAGTGAGACCATCAATGATATACGGCAACGAATCTTGGACCTTAAGAAAGAGAAACAAAAGCAGAATTACAGCTATAGAAATGAGATTCCTACGCAAAATCGAGCAAATTACAAGGGATAGAGTGAGACATACGACAGTAATGGAACAACTGCAAATGAAGCCAATAGAAAGAGCTATAGAAGAAAGACAACTGAGCTGGCTGGGACACATCGGTATAATAAATGAAGAGAGACTTACAAAACAAATCTAAGAAGCAAAAACATAAGAAAAAAAAGTTGGACATCCAAGACTAGAATTTCATTGGAATAACGCTAGCAAATTAGCACTAGACAGGAACTTATGAAGGGTAAAAATTTAGACAAAATAAAATAAAAACTAACAAAATTGTAAATTGAGACTGTAAGGAATAATTTTTTTAGTATATATTTTTCTGTAGTAAATTATAGTAATTATTCTAACTATTCGTTTTTCCATACAGATTTTCTGTATTTTCCCTTATTTTCCGTACTCTTGTATCAACACCGGCACAGCAGCACTCATACCGGCTAACATGACAATGTCAGATGTATTCATAAAACTGAAATTATACAGTTAACAGTAGGTACTTACAAAATATGATGTTTTTAACGTTTTTAAAAAACCGTCTATACTGAACTCGCCAGAAATGTTGAATAAAACTGACGTAAACATGTGGACAGGAAGAAGGCATGGGTTTTACCCTGCGCTAGGATGCATGCAATAACACACATTAAAAGGCACGTTGAAACGCATCTTGAACGGAAAAATTGAACATTTAAATAGGCATGGTCATTGAGGAGGGTTTTTGTATATTTTAATCAGTTTATTTCTAAATTTTCAAAGTGGTTCAGATTTTTTCCTTTATTTTTACAAAATTAGCATTGTGTGTCTAAATGAAACACAATTTATTGATGTCTTGAAAGATCTCTTGAAGGATTTCCCTGCTTGTCTAATATGTTTTTAAACATGTCTCACAATATAGCTGATACAGTACAATGTTTCAAAAAAATGTATAAAAATATTAATAAAACCGTGCAAAATTGGTCCCAAACAGTTTAAGTTGCATAATCTGAAAGTTTGGAACGGTTGATAGCTTTTCTTCGTATATTTGCAACGTGTTTAACATAACTTTTAAATAATTAATCAATCGATATGAAATTTTCACATTGGTTTAAGGATTGAGTAAAGCATATATATTTTTTTTTAATTTTCAAACATTTTGTAGTATTTTAACATACCTCTGATACATGTTTAAAATGTTTATCATTACTAATTATCAAAAGTAAGTAATATTTAGAGGTTTTAATTAATATTTGTGTTATTAAATATTCCATATTCGTAGTTCTAAATATTTAAATCAAAAAACTAGTTACCAAAAGCTAGTTAAACATGTTTTCAAATTATTTGTTATTATTAATTTAGTTCTAGATTATAGGTGCAATTTGGTGTTTCTTTTTTTAATTCTGCATTATTTTCTAGCATTAGCTTTATTAATTTTTCTTTTCTATGTTCTGTAAAGTGAAGCTGTTCACGAATTTATGATTTTCAGTACTTTTGCTGAATTTAAAAATTTCTACAAAAATAATGTGTTTAAAACATATCCACAATAGAATGAAAAAAAAAACAATTCATCCAAAACCTTAACATATTTTCCTAAACCGTCTGAGAAAATTAGAAAATTTTTATATATAAACAATGTCAAAGTCAAAGCTGTTAAAAGAATAGTTGAGGAAACTTATCCAAAAATTCCAAAGCAGAAAATAAAAACAAAAAAGATAAACCTAGGCAACATTTAAGCACTTTAACCGAACCATAAAAACACTACTTTGGATAATAATAAGTGCGGCGGTTAATAATTCTTAATGTTTTTAAAAGATGGCGCTGGAAACAAGGGTTCACAGTTTAATCTCTTATCTCATTTTGTTGTTATGACACTAACTTTCAAAACGCCATAACCAACAACAAATGGTAGAGAGGTTAAATGTTAATCGCCAAACCATTTGTGATCATCTGCATGCCATGGGAAAGATCCAGAAGGCAGGAAAATGTGTAGTACATCAGTGAACGACAGACAGGTGGAAAAGCGAAAAACAGTGTAAGTTGTGCTTTCTCGGCATGATAATTTTTTTGCAACCGATCGTAGCTGGAGACGAAAAATTGATATATTTCGAGAATTCTAAACACAGAAAATAATGGATTGACCAAGGACAACCATCAATATCGACCGCAAGGCCGAATCGCTTTGGAAAGAAGGCGATGCTGTACATTTGGTGGAATTAGAAGGGTATCGTGTTCCGTGAGCTTCTGAAACTAGGTGAAACAGTTAACACCATTTGCTACCATCTACAAATGATCAATTTGAACCATGCGTTGATCGAAAAGCAACAAGAATGGCCTAGAAAGTGATTTTACAGCCCGACAACGCTTTGTCACACACAGCGAAAGCGGTTAGCGACACCACTTCTACACTTGACTAAGAACTTTTGCCCCATCCGCCATACTCACCAGATTTGGTCCCTTCCGACTACCACTTGTTTTTATTGATGTCTCACGCACTTTCCACGAAACACTTCGATGTCGAAAAATTACTTGATGATTGAACCATCCTCAAAAGACATGCGGTTTTTCTAGGAAGGCATTCACAAATTACCAAAGAAATGGGAAAAATGTACAGCTAGCGATGACGCATACTTTGAATAAACAATTTTTTACCATTCTCCCAAAGCAAACGTATTTTTTTTTTAATTAAGATTTTTAAAAAGGTTTAATCCTGATTTGATATACGCTAGCAGTTTTTGCTTCTTTTCTTTTACATTTTTTATGCCATTACTAAATTGTGGGAAATACAATAGTGTGATATCGATTGATATCTTGATAATAGTTCAAGATAGAGAAAAAGTTTAATTATAAGAGTTTTATAACTAAATAAAATGCATAATTTATAATTAATTTTATTTATACAAGGTGTCTAACGAAACCGTGACGAAGTATAGTTTTGTTTTTTTTACCGAACATCTATTTTTGCATTCTGCTATTGATTTTAAACATATTTCGTGAAACATATCTTATACCTAAACCCAATGGTTTTACCGATATCCGCCATATTGTAAAAATATCGAAGTTACACACTCTATTTTGCAGTATCATATATCAGGTACCTTTTTCAGATGGAACAGCAGACTCATTTTTGCAGGATTATCATTTTTGGTTAGGCTATGACTTAAGAAGACGCCAAGATTAGAAAACGAAAATTTTTTTAAAGGGGGGCCTTGTATCATAAAGTATAAAAACCATTGCTCTATAAGACTAAATACAAAATCAGGATTGGACTACATACAAAATTAGTATTTTAAATTATATAGTATACTATGCAGCAAAAATTCCTGCAAACATTAAGAAAACCACAAATTCGTTTGCATGAATTGCATTATTGTATTACAAATATTCTCCTACTACATCAATTCAAATAAAAAACATTAAAAATCAAAAATAATTTTAATTTTGCACTTTGCGAAACGGACGTTGCGTGATTTCAACGCGATTCGATGCGAGTAAAAAACTCATTATATAATTTTTATTTATCATTCAAAGTTTCAAAATCAAAATTACTAAAAATACAAAAATCAAAATATATTAATTCGCATATCCCAAAATTCCAATGTATAAGAACGTTAAAAATTAAAATTATTGCCAAAACTCATAGAGGAAAAATTGGTAGTAGAAAAAAAGGTAGTTAGAAAAGTTCTCGATCTGACACAGAGATGCGATAGGTATGTCCAAATAAATATAATATCCGTCAAGTATGATTCATTAAATGGCGTGCTGCGCAGTTCCAGATCCATACGTTTAGTGGCTTGTTTGGATAAAATTATATACTTGTGGATATATACTGTTGGATATATACTTGTACTATACTTTGTACTATATATTGTACTATATTTTAAAGGGTCTAACCGCGACAGGCACTCACAAAGAGGTAAATTTAACCTTAAACAATTCTTCCTCTTCATTTTTGATGGTAAAGAAGTGGACTGTTAAATCGAACCGTGGTAGTACATCTATTCTAGTTAACAAATTTCCGGATGGCCAAAAATCGCTACGGCCGAAAAAATCGTCACAAAAATACAAATGTATTAAATGATGACCGACTGAAAGTAAGCGAGCTTACTGATATTGTAAATGTCTTGTTAGATCATGTCCACTACATTTTATGTGGGTTTGAAGAATATTTCCTTTTACTTAGTGTTACATTTATTTACTTTTGACTAAAAACACAGTCGACTGAACACTTCTCGAAAGTGTTTAGACTTTGTTCAGCGTTTTGTAACGGTAGATGAAGCATGGATTGATAGTTACCTGCTAGAGATAAAGCAGCAGGTCCTTGACGCACTTTCATCTGCTCTCAAATCAGGTGAAAGTGCTTCATGGAAAGAGAAAACGTACACAGGAAAAGCCTTGGCCAGAGTTGTCTGAGATTTTCATAGTGGAATGCTCACAGACTATTGCAAGTACACTACTGCACTAATTTAAGAATACTATTCAGACTAAACTTCTACATAGTGCCCTTTCACACATATCTCAGGTTGTTGCCACAAAATGGCATGACCTATGTTCCAAGGTGCTTCTAAATGCATCGGATTTAGCTTCCAGTGATTACTTCATCTTCCAAAGCCTACTCGCTAGACGAAGATACGCTCAGTATATTAGAAAGTTAGACCACCTTTGGCTAACTGTATTGAATTCCAAGGTGACCTCATTAAAAAATACTTTTCAAAAATCTTGTTTTCTTTCTCAGGTCGGGAACTTTTCAAACTACCCTGGTACGCCCCTGATATCCGCTTGACGATCAAACTATCACAAATTCAATTACCCTAATATACTCAAAATTATAATCTTTAACATAATCTTTTTTATAATCTATCTTTCTACATTTGTTTCGAAAATAATTTAAATGTGAATATCGGAAATGTAATATCAATGACATTTTGCTTCTTATCTTCTTGTAGCATAAAAGAAAATACACCATAAGTTTAAGACCACTACAATTATTTCGATAAAATGTTTTTTTTTATATAAACAATCTGAATTCTTAATAATTTTCTATCGTAAGCATATTATTAATTCAACAATCTTAATAACAAATGCATTTTAAAAAACTATATATATATATATATATATATATATATATATATATATATATATATATATATATATATATATATATATATATATATATATATATATAGATATATATATATATATATATATATATATATATATATATATATATATATATATATATATATATATATATATATATATATATATATTATATATATTATATATATATATTACTATATATATATATATATATATATATATATATATATATATATATATATATATATATATATATATATATATATATATATATATATATATATATATATATATAAATAAAATTCTCGGTTCAAAACTGACAGAAAAAGGATACAGACTACATTCTAGAAAGACCACAGAGAGAATGTCCAACGTAGCGGCGAACATAAGAAAAAGTATGTTGAAATTCTATGGTTGAATTTCTATTGATATTCTATCAGTAGACTCCCACCGACAAGACTCACCAACAGAATTCTTACATACATACAAGGAGTCAAGTCAACAGTATCATGGATCACACAAGTCAGAGCTGATCTGGGAAAGGCACAAATGGATCCGACAGAGATTGAGGATAGAAGAACGTACAGAAACAAAATACATATGTGGAACGTTGCATCAGACAGCGAAGTTTCGAGGAGATCGAGGACAAGGTGGACGTAGCAGAGCAAGAGAATCCCCGGAGAAAGGATGAGAGTTGTGTGGAGGATTAGAGAGAACACTCGAAAATGAGTCAGAATGCTTTGCGTGATTCAACCGGGTCTATACGCACCTAATAATATATATATATATATATATATATATATATATATATATATATATATATATATATATATATATATATATATATATATATATAGATATATATATATATATATATATATATAATATATATATATATATATATATATATATATATATATATATATATATATATATATATATATATATATATATATAAGCGACAAGTAAAATTTTCAATTTTACAATTAACAGAAAATCTTTTATTTAAGCCAATATAAACCCCATGTAAGACAAAACTAACATAATAAAAAAAATTAATAATCGTAATCCAACCGGGTCTATACGCACCGAATAATAAATAATAAATATATATATATATATATATATATATATATATATATATATATATATATATATATATAAATATATATATATATATATATATATATATATATATATATATATATATATATATATATATATATATATATATACATATACAGTGCTTTCATTTCAAAAGTAGCCACCCTAGTTTCAGATAGTAGAACTTATTATTTTCATACGAAACGGCGAAACAAGTCAAATTTTGTTTTAAGGGGGAAACATTTTAATTATATTTTTAGTTATACAGGGTGCCTCAGAAAAGATGGACATATGTGATTTTACATTTTTTCAATGGAAACCCCTATTTTTTAATATTTCCGGATTCCTCTATAAACCGTAAATAATAAATCCTTTTTCTCTTTCATATATAGCCTATGGCCAAATCTAACGGTTACTAAAATATCGACACATTTTAACATTTTACTAGATAAATTATAAAATACTTCGTGTTCAACATTCACTATGTTAAATTTTCGTGTTCCGCTATTGGCTAGACAGCCTATTTCCTATTTCCTTTTTAGAGCCTATTTCCAAACTGTTAGCGAACATTTCCAAACGTTTGCCGGTTAATTTGTCTACAGATTTATTTACGGTTTAACAAAAAATTGGCTTAATATTCAATTTAAAATGTTGTATACTCTCCAAGAAAGGACAGAAATAATTTTCATATATAGTGCTGAATATCGTGCACGCAGAATAGCTCAAAGATTTAACGACATGCACCCTATCAGAAATGTAGGCCACAGAAAATGTGATAGAGCTGGTAAAAAGTTTGAAAAAGCCGGTTCTATATTCAACAGAGTAAATAAGCAAGCAAGATTTCTAGATGAAGCTACGCAAATTGAAATATAAGGTCATTTCGCTATGATTCCATTCGCGATGATTCGCAAGTCAATTCCAAAAGTATCTCAATTGACACACTTTTCAGTAGGTTCCGTTCAAAAAACTTTAAAACTGAATCATTTTTTTCCTTATAAGCTACAAACTCCTCAACAACTCGGCGAAGACGATTATGATAGATGAATTGAGTTTTGCGAAACAACGTCTCAGTTGATTAAAGCCGACCGAAATTCTATTCGGTGACGAATCAACTTTCTTCTAAAATGGATTTCTGAATAAACATAATAGAAATAAACAGATATAGAATAGAAATAAACAGATATAGAATAGAAATAAACAGATATTGGGACAATAAAAATCCATATGTGTTCAGGGAAGATAATACTCAATATCCTCAGAAAATCACTGTGTGGGTGGATATTTTTGGAGATAAGATTATTGGGCCAATTTTCATCGAAGAAAACTTGGGCCATGGGATATGTAAGAGAAAAACCGTTTATTATTTCAAGAGGAATCCAGAATTATAAAAAAATTATGGGTTTCATTTAAAAAAGTGTAATATGACATATGTCCAGCTTTTCTGAGGCACTCTGTTTGCACCCTGAGGCAAAATGTTTCGCCCTTAAAACAAAAGTTGACTTGTTTCGACGTTTCGTATGAAAATAATTATTTCTACCTGAAACTGGCTACTTTTGAAATGAAACTAATTTTTTATTTTCCATATATAAGTCAGATAATTTAGGTATGGAGAGATGGACAACAGCTCAGCGAACCAGAATAGTTCCCTTATTTTTTGAAAATAATCCGTATAACGCATTATATTGAAAAATTTTATCCACCTCGCTCACTAGATCTGACCATGCCAGATTTTTTCCTATGGGGCTAACTCAAGGACAGAGTGTATACCAACAACCCTCCAACCATAGAGGCACTAAAGGACAACATGCGATATCCGGTCACAACATCTCCTGAAATGCTGAGAAGAGTCTTTGAAGACGCTATGAGAAGAGCACATGTTTTCGATCAAGAGAACTATCTCAAGGACTTTTCATGTGTAATAAAAGAAATATGTAGAATAAAACTTTCATTTTATTGCGTAGATGATTTATTTTATTTATATTTATCAAATTTTACAGAGCGTACAAACTAGGCACTTTATTTTGCGCCACCCTGTATATATATATATATATATATATATATATATATATATATATATATATATATATATATATATATATATATATATATATATATACATATATATATATATATATATATATATATATATATATATATATATATATATATATATAAATGGAAGCAAATCACAAGTAAAATTGATTATGTTATCTCCAACGATAAAACAATATTTTGCAATTAAACTGTTCTTGGCAATTTTAATATTGGAATTGACCACCGAATGATAGGAGCAAAAGTTAGTGTAAAATGGCGATGAGAGCGCGAAAAAATGGTAAGGTCACAGAAGGGCAAAGCGGATTCTGGGAAACTGCTGTTTTGAGATTGTTCTGTCGAGCCGCCTTGCTGAAGATGGAAATAACAGATCGATATGGAGAAATTCACCCTATTATCCAGACTTGGCCTCCTCCAAGTTTTTACTCTTTCTACGCATGAAGAAATAATTGGCTGGAAAAAAATTCACATCAAATATCCATTTTGCCGGGTGAGACAGGTCGTACTTATTGATAGACATATAACATGATAATAATTAAAATAATTGGTATTTATTTCACAGTATATTCAAGATATTCTCCGACATGTTTCAGCCATGCGATCATTCTCAAAGAGAGTTATGTAAAGTTACTAAGATATTTTAGTTTATACATAACCATTCTTTGAGAATGACCACGAGGCCGAAGCACGTCAGGGAATATCTTGAATATATTGTGAAACAAATACCAAGTTCTTTAATTATTATCATTGTTACTATGTTTCACCAAGAGCTAAAAGCGCAATCAATCGAAACGATTGTTAATGCAAAGACATATAAAAGCTGAAAACTATCGAGACAAAAGAAGACTAGGTTAAAAAAATCAGTTTTTGAGAATGATTTTGATCTGACTTCACTCTATCCTTAATTTCATAATTTCTGGTGAAAATGGTAGAAGAGAATATCATTAGATTATATAGGAATAGAAATGTTATAAAACTTGCAACAAAACGATAATAAAAATAAATCAAAACTGTATTTACCCTCTTCCATTTAACATCCGGATTTTCCATCGTAAATTCTCAAAACGTTTTAGAACAAAACAACAAATTAACACACAAAAAAACTCCACGACGATTCAAACATAAAATAATAGTGAACAATATAGTCAAATGTATAAAGTTTTATACTAAGGATCTGTCGTTTTTACGCTTATTGTTTTTATATATCCTTGGAATACTTTAATTTATTTGTTAGAATATTGTCACTTAAAATTAATACTGTAAATTTTTTAAATATTTTAATATTTACATTATGGAAAATATATTTTTCTTTAAGTTTCCTTTTTCCATATATTTATATTCAAAAATCCTGTATAGAATTTTATTATTTTCAAAAATTTTGAGTTTTATATTATTATAATTTACTGGATGTCAATAAAAATGTGTTTTTGATTATGCAATAAATCCGAATGTAAATTTTTTTTTCGTGATTTATTAAAATCATCTGGAAAAAAAACATATTATTTGTAAATAAAACAAGTAACGACATAACATAGAACAACAATTTATTTGAAAATAGCAATTAAATAAATGACAACGTTTAAAACCGCAAGAAAATACAGGGTGATTTTTTTAATGCGTCCAAAATTTAAATTCAAATGAAACAACTACCAAATAAGCTGCCTTGAAACTATTTTAAGTGAAATAACATTAAATGCAATTGTTTGAGTTATGTTGGCTTCCAAGGCGTCAATAGATATTATTTTTTGTTTATCGGCATAAACAAATTTAACATAACCTCAATGAAAATAATCTAAAGGTGTTAAATCAGATGACTTTGGTAGCCAATTAACAGGGCCGTTCCTCGAAGTAATTTTCTCACCGAATTGTTCCTTCAATAAATCGATAGTTGCGTTGGCGGTTTAACTGCAGCCATCCTGTTGGGACCACATCTCCTCCAGATCAATAACATTCAAATTCGGTATTAAATAATTATTGATCATTGCTCTGCAACGATCCTCGTTTACGGTAAAGTGTTTTCCAGCCTGATTTTTAAAGGAATATGGCCCAATGATGCCACCATAATGCTCATAATGGGCATTTTTCTGGATACAACAGTAAGTCTTGGATCATCTGAGGGTTATTTTCTCTCCAAATGCGGCAATTCTATTTATTAACGTAACGATTTAGTCAAAATTGAACTTCTTCAATGAACAGACTTTTGCGGTTACATTCTGGGTCAACTTACTATTGCTTTTGAGCCCATTAATAGCAAGAAAATGTGGCGAATGTTGAAGGAATTGGTGGGGAGTGGCAGAAAGTCCGACGTATTGGAGAATATTGTTTTCGGAAGGAGTGTTGGAACGTTAGAAGAAAATTTTAACAATTTTTATGCTGAAAGCATTCGGGAGATAGGTCGGATCATTCCAAACCAGATTCAAACATTTGACAGTACCGTTTACATCCATTCAAGTGAAGAAAGTTTGAATCAATTTGATTTATTAACATTATATCAATTAAGTGATATTGTATTGATTTTAAAAAATAAGTCCACATCTGATGATATATGTAATATAAAATTTTTAAAGGACGTATTTCAGCAGGTGGGTTATCCATTACTGCATTTAATCAATACGTCGTTGTCCAGTGGTCGAGTTCCAAGGAATGCGAAAGTGAGCATCATTGTTCCAATACCAAAGGTTGAAAACCCTGTATTAGCAGAGGATTTTGGCCAATTAATCTATTGCCGATTGTTGACAAAATATTGGAAATAGTGGTGTGTAGACAGTTGCGTAGATACTTTGAAAAGCAAAATTACATTATTAATAATATTACATTATTATTACATTATTAATTATTAATAATTACATTATAAACATTCATGCGAGTCTGCACTGCAACATCTTTGTACGAAATGACGCCAAGATATTGGTGACGATAATGCTGTAATTGGTGTATTTGTGGACCTGAGACGTGCATTTGAGACTATAAACAGAGAAGATCTGATTGTGAAGCTACAATGTTCCGGAGTGAAATCTTGTGTTATAAAATGGCTTAAACATTATTTGAGTGACCGCTTTCATCGAACAAAAGTAAATGGGGTTATATCAGGAATTCTGGAAAATGATATTGGTATCCCACAAGGGAGCGTATTAGGTCCCTTTTTGTTTCTTATATACATCAATGATCTGTAGAACATTTTTAAAAAATTAGACTTAAATTTGTTTGCAGACGATACGCTCCTTTCAACAACGGGACAGAATTATGACCAAATGGTGAAAGATCTTAATTTAGAACTCTCTATATTAGATAATTGGCTATGTGTGAATACATTAAAATTAAATTCTGAGAAAACAAAATATATGATTCTGGGAAAGAGGGGTATTTGCAAGTCGTTTATTTATTTTATTTATTTTAACTTTATGGTCTGCATAGGACCACTCTAGTCAAGTTATGGTTCAGGTCCTTTTTTCTCTTCTCAGCCCAATACTTCTTCATCCACTCTGATCGTAATTTCCTTTCCTCCTCCGGAATCACTCTTCCTGTCCTCTGTCTGTTGATCCTTGCCTGTAGTGCTGTGTGTTTGTCCTGCAATATCTTAAGTGCATCTGACTTGCATTTTAAATCTTCCATTGTGATGTGCAACTCTCTCATGTCTTCCCTAAGTTCCGTGATCCATCTAATATTGCTCTTACTATTCCAAAATTTCTCTATTATTCTCCTACTGATTCTACTTTCCGGTGTCCTTACTAGATGCCCCAAGAAAGATATTCGCTTCTTTCTCATAGTGCTCGTCACTGGTTCTATTTCCTTATAGACGGTTTCATTGGAAGCCAGTCTCCAGACTCCATTTACTTGCAAGTCGTTTATTGATAAAAATTTTAATATTTACATAGGGAAGAATTACATTGAAATCGTAGACCAAACTAAATATCTAGGTGTAATTCTTGATTCTCAATTGAAGTTATGTGCTCATATAAAATACATGAGTAAAAAAATAGATAAATAATAGGGTTCTTTCGTAGAATATCACATAACTTAACTAATTGGTCAAAATTGTTATTATTATTTTATTATTGACGTATGGGCCCTGGTGGACCACGCGAAGTACAATTAGAGGCGTTTGTTGTCGTTAGCCTTCCTTTGCGCCCATACTAATTTCATTCTTTCGCTATGAGCTTTTTTCCTTTCGTCAGACCAAGTTGTTCCAGTCTTCCTACATTTTTCCCTCTGGCCAACCTCCCAAACGTTAACCGTATGTCTGAAACAGCCTCTATCCTGAATTTCACTTTGTGTAATATTTGCTGATCTTAAATCCTCTTTAATTGCAGCAATCCATTTAATTATTCTATTTATACTATTCTCTACTCCTATTTTCATAAAATTCGACTATTTGTTTAGTTAGCCTACTCGAATTCATACGTTTTATGTGTCCGTAAAACTTAAACCTTCTTTTTCTCATATCGCTATGTATATCTGTGTATTGTTTGATTTCTTGGTTTTCTCGAAGTCGGTATGTTGTTGGATTTATTTGTTTGGGGCCTAAAATTTTTCTTATGATTTTTCTTTCCTTCTTTTCTTCTATTCTATTCAAAATGAGCGTTTCTGCCCCATATAGACATTCTGGCTTAATAACTGTGTTGTAATGTCTCAGTTTTGTGTTTTTAGATAGGCATTTTTGGTTGTAAATATTTTGGGTAAGTCTCAATGCCGTTTCCATTTTTTGACATCTACCCTTATTGGCCGCTTTTTCCAACCCATTTTCTATGATTATTTCACTCAAATATTTGAATTGAGATACTCGTCTGATGTTACCATATTTTATTTTTAGAAATGGTGTTCTTAATCTGTTACAGGTCGTGTATTGTGTATTTTTAAAGGGAATTTGAAGTCCTACCTTTTCTACTGTTTCTTTTAGGATTTCTGTTTCTGTGCCATTAATACATCTTGAGCCAAAATGCAAACGCCAGACAATCAATTTTGATGTTGGTTCTCACCAGTTTAATGGGCTAGTCAATATTCAGGGCCGACTTTTTTTTTCACGCCACTCCTGTATTACTCTTTCTAGAATACAGTTAAATAAGAGTGGCCATCCCCTTGTCTGGAGAGTCCATCCCCTTGTCTCACACCAGTTTTAATTTCGAAGGGCTCTGAGATGTCACCCATGAATTTAACTTTTGACTTTGTGTTAGTTAATGTTGCTTTAATAATTACCAGCGTTTTCAGATCTAGTCCTTGTTCTTTTAAGATTCGGAATAAAGATTCGCGGTCAATAGAATCATATGCTATTTTGAAATCCACAAATATACAGACGAAATTTTTATTGTACAGTTTTTGATGCCTTAGGATCAACTTTAGATTCAAGATCTGTTCAGGGCAGGCTGTGCCCGGTCGAAAACCTGCTTGATATTCACCAATTTTAGGTTCTAATTGTCCCTGTGCTTTGTCTACTAGACATAGAATATGTCTAGTAGACATAGAATCTTGTAACAAACTGGGAGAAGAGATATCCCTCTATAGTTTTTTACGTCCGTTCTATCTCATTTTTTGTGAAGTGGATGGATTAGAGCATCTTTCCAATCTTCCGGAATCCCTTCGGTTCTCCAAACTTCTTGTAGAATTTTGGTTATTTCCTTGATCGTACCTGGACCAGCGGATTTCAAAAGTTTAGCAGTGATTCCATCTTCACCTGAAGCTTTGTTATTTTTGAGTCGCTTGATTTGTCTACTTATTTCATCTTCATTCGGTGGTAATGAATCTGGGTTTGTTTGTTTAGGGTTTAGTGTTGGTAATTTGTTTACGGGCTCAGGATAGTTTAGCATTTGTTCAAAATATTTCGCAAGTTCTTTGCAATTGTATTGGTTATTTAGAGCTAATTGTCCGTTTCCCTTTTGGAAGCAAAAACTTTGGGGTTGATAGCCTGTTGATTTAGTTTTAAATGTTTTGTAAAAGTTTCGAGTGTTATTTTTTTGGAAATCTTTTTCTGTTTCATTAAGTTGATTGTTTTCATATTTTCTTTTAGTTTGTCTAATTAGCTTCGATGTTTCTTTTCTTACTTCTAAAAATATGTTAAAGTTTATTGCTGTTTTTTTGACTGTTCTAATCTTTGAATCCTTTAATTTGGCTTAATACTGCTTGCTCGCAAACTTCATCCCACCACGGATGTTTTCTACGTTTTTGTAAAGGGGTCAACTTTAAGGCTGTTTTAATATTTTTTTTGTTTTAATTCTTGTCAGTTCTGTGCTTGTTGTTTATCAAGCTTTTCTGCTAGGGCTGGTTTTATTTTCTTTGGGTCGAACTTTGGTATTAGCAGTCTCTTTTGAATAAGTTTTCGAGGTTTTAAGCTAAGTTTGATTCTAGTCAGATAGTGATCCGTGTCTATGTTAGCTCGTTTCCTGACTTGAACAGTCAAAATCTCTTTATGATTGGGGTACAAAATGGCAACATGGTCAATTTGAAATTCATTGTTTGGGACCTCCAGTTTTTTGGAGGCCTTTTGTTTTATTATTTTCTTCTTAAAATGGGTTGACATTATTTTTAGATTAAACTGCGAACATAGTTCAACCAATCTTCTACCATTATGGTTAATCCATTTATGAACGGGAAAACTACCGACTGTTTTCCTGTACTTTTGGTACTCTTTCCCTAGTTGGGTGTTTAAATCACCCAATAGGATTTTTACATGGTTAGAGGGAATTTCAGAGATAGTCTTTTCGAGAATTTCCCAGGACTTATTTACTTTTTCACGATTAGATTTATTTTCTTCGTTAACTGGGAGGTGTGCATTGATTAGTGTATAGTTTTTGTTAGCACACTTGAGGGATAGTGTCATAGGTCGGTTCTTTACTGGCTGGACATTAACTATAGAACCAAGAATGTTTGTTGAGATAACGAAAGCAACACCGAGATGTGGTCTTACTTTTAAAAGGTCTGTAGTTGCCGAATTCCAAGGTGTTATCATCTGTCAATCTGGTTTCTTGAAAAGCTAAAATTTGGATAGCCGACCGCGGTGGTCTGGTGGGTTAATAGCTCGCCTGGCAATCCAATGGTCCCGGGTTCGAATCCTGGTGGAGGCATGGATGTTTAGTGTCGTAGGGTGTGTTTGTCTGCCCATTTGGTGCATTTCATAATTTATAAAAATTAATGAGCTGGTTAATTGCCTTAGCAGCAGAGCTAAAAAATTGGTTGTTTTGCTGATTCAATGTTCGCCCCAATTCGTGTTCCAATTCAGTTTTCCTGGACGCAGGAGAGAATTGATATTTACCGTTTCGAAGAAAGTTTTTGTTTTCGGTTTCAGACGTCGGCCAGAGATCTCCGACTCCCTCTGAAAGATTTTGCGTTTAAGCCCGAACGCCCCAGAATCCGAAACTCCGATTGTACCAGCAAAGCTGGCAGAGGATTGTCTACCTCCTGGGGTAATTTTGTAATTACTAGAACGCTTCATCTTATTCTTTGAATTAAAGGTTTGAACCATGACGGTTCAGAGGTTAAGACTGGAGGGGTTAGTTCCAGAATTTAAATATCAGCCGCACCACTGGTGAACAGACGCTGACCACTCAACCGCTTGATACAAGTCAGACGCTAAGTGGATTTAGTTTTTTTTTGCCTTGGTTCGGTGCTGCTTATTTTGAGATATTCGCAGCTGTCTAAATTAATATCTAAAGGAACTTTCACTATCCACCACCCGCGACCCGTCTAGCACCTTAGGCGAGGTATATTGGAATACATATGTGTATATATATATATATATATATATATATATATATATATATATATATATATATATATATATATATATATATATATGCAGTATTAGAATTCTTTGGACTGCGTCCAATGAGACAACAGTGCTGAGTGTCATCAGACACCCAACTGCTGAGTTCCACAATCTCATGTGGAACACACAACACCCTGCGTCTCCGCCTAAATGAACAGTTTGTTGATTACTTGACTGTGGACGGGCCCCACCCATCCCTTCCATTGGAGGGCACATGTTTCCTGGTGTCCTATATAATTTTACCTATTTTGACGCACTGTAGTCCGTGCCGACTTGCGTGGAAAACATGTTCATCCATGCTGCCATTTGTCGTTTACTCTCTACTTGTCGGGTAGTTAACGGGCATTGTTTTATGCTTTGAAGATGTCAGTGGAACTAAGAAGCACTAAAAAAAAAATAATTTTCTTGGTTGGTGACGTAAATTATCAAATTACGAATTAAAAATTACCTTCTAATTGTAAAGTTGTCGCGGTTTTATTTTTTAGCATTCGCGAGGTTTAATTGACTGTAAGTGAAAGTGCAAATCTTGTCATTCGGAAGTGTATTATATTCTGGGAAAAGGCTTGAGTACCTACCAAAGTTGTACCTAACTGCGTGAAAAAGCTTGTGGATTTCCCCACTATCATATTTTATGGTATTATTAGGTCGATGGACACATTCGATTATAATTAATTTTCTTATTGTTAGTATACCAACCATAGTTTGCATTTGAAAAGGCACTGTGTGTCGAAACAATTGTTATACATACAATTTTAATCTCTGCTTATACAATCTTCGCTTATTTATTTAAATTACTTTTGCTTTTTCTTCGAGGTGACCAGACTACACTGCGTTCCAGAACTGCGGATGTCCTGGAGACTTACCTATTAATATATTTTATTGTCGTGAAAAAGTACCAGTATGTAACGAATCGGGATTGACAAACATTTTTTTCATTATTACTGGCTAATCCACTACAAGCTGAAGAAAAATGCACTAGTAAAATTATTTTAATTTTTTTTTATGGTTTATTATATTTTAATGTAGATTACTTTACATTAAAAATAAATAACATTTAATAATCAATTTATAGTATTGTCATGTTACACTATGTCATCTGTCTTTTTCAGTACTTATATGGTGTCTTTTTATTGATACTTTTTTATCGAGAGTTATGCAAATTCTAAACCTGAATAATATTTGTGTCGAAAACGAGTATTGATTAGCAAATTTTGGATATTATTTGATTTTAAATTTTATTACTTAACAGTGAAATATACTATTGGACAAAAGTAATGAAACTTTTGTCTATAACAGTATTAGTCATTATGTAATGTTTTATGGAAGGTTTAGATTTGAATATTTAACTGATAAAGTCATCATTTCAATTTTTTGTTGACACAAATCATGCGCCTCTTTACATTAACTATTTAAGATCTGGCCTTGGGGTACAAACAGAGAATGTTTCAGACATGTTCCACGTAGGTGCTCTGCTGGTTTCTTCAGCAGTCACCAGAACGTTAAGAAGTATTCTGTCTCGACCGGTTTCTTCTTATATTCTTATTCAGTCATCAAAAATTATTAGTCAAATTAGTGCTAACTTTGAGTTCAAATTGTTGGGCTTGTGATTTCAGTTACATTATCTGAAAGCACACACAATTTTTAATTAAATATAGATGCCTTAAAAGTTCGCACTTCTATATTTACGTTATTATTTTAAAACTGTTTCTTATCTCTCAGTATGTTTTTAGAATTAGCCAATATAAATTCTGTTTTTATTAAACATTTATAATAATTTAAATAAATTATTTAATAAAAGTAATTTAAGTAAATAAGCAAAGATTGTAAAGCAAAGATTAAAATTGTATGTATAACAATTGTTTCGACACACAGTGCCTTTTCAAATGCAAACTATGGTTAACTAACAGTTAAAAAAGTAATTACAATCGAATGTGTCCATCGACCTAATAATACCATAAAAGATGATAGTGGGGAAATCCACAAGCTTCTTCACGCAGTTAGGTACAACTTTGGTAGGTACTCAAGCCTTTTCCCAGAATATAATACACTTCCGAATGACAAGATTTGCACTTTCACTTACAGTCAATTGAACCTCGCGAACGCTAAAAAATAAAACCGCGAGAACTTTACAATTAGAAGCTAATTTTGAATTCGTAATTTGATAATTTACGTCACCAACCAAGAAAATAATATTTTTAGTGCTTCTTAGTTCCACTGATATCTTCAAAACATAAAACAATGTCCGTTAACTACCCGACAAGCAGAGAATAAATGACAAATCGCAGCTTGTAGGAACATGTTTTCCACACAAGTCGGCACGGGTCACAGTACACCAAAATAGGTAAAATTATATAAGACACCAGGAAACATGTGCCCTTCAGTGGAAGGAATGGGTGGGGCCTGTCCCCAGTCAAGTAATCAACAAAGGTTTATTTAGGCGGAGACCCAGGGTGTTGTGTATTCCACATGAGATTGTGGAAATCAGCATTTGGGTGACTGATGACAATCAGCACTGTTGTCTCATTGGACGCAGTCCAAAGAATTCTAATACTGCATATATACGCCTTCCCACCGGTAGTTGGCGAAAATTATGGGTTGTTGACTGTGGATGGGATCTTCCTATTGTTGACGGGAGAGCACATGTCGGTGCCCTGAAGAGTCTAAATATCAAGAGACGAAACATGTGCCCTCCAATGGGAGGGATGGGTGGTGTCCGTCCCCAGTCAAGTAATCAATAAAATGTTCATATATATATATATATATATATATATATATATATATATATATATATATATATATATATATATATATATTGTTAGTTCGTAGTGTTTCGCGGATGGAAGAATACGCTAGACTATTAGTACATCCGATCATTTGTGTCCCGTTTGATTAAAAATTTCAGTCTTCAGAGAAGCTTTGAGAATGCCAAGTGTGACCTTGGCGAAACGCCTGCACGTTCCCAACAAACGGGACACAAACGATCGGATGTACTCACGGACTAATAGTCTAGCACATACATATAGATATATATATATATATATATATATATATATATATATATATATATATATATATATATATATATATATATATATATATATATATTATGTTATATATAGTCATTGAAATGATCAAACCCTAATATTTGTTGCGTTTCATACACAAAAATCTTTAAAATAAAAAATTAAAACCGTTGTATACACTTAACTGGTGGCGGCTCTAGCCGAGATGATGAGGAATAATAAAAACAACCAACAAGAAAAAAAAAAGAAAGAAATGAGAAACGCCCATGAAATCTATTAATTAAAATACTCTTCCGAGATAACTCTCCACTTTACACTTGCCCGTTATTTTTTTCTCTATGCAGTGTTTATAACGCTAAATTGATCCTGCCTTATCAAATTATCTACCAGATCTAATCTCTGTTGAGTTAATTTAATTACCCTTTCTTGCGAAGAATACGTGAGTGACGTGGCTGCGCGGAGCCGACAGGAAAAAGAATATAGCAGCGTGTGGACGAACTGAAAAATTTTAGAGCCGAGACGAGGTTATTCGAGGTGGTAAAAGTTAAATTGGAGAGAGAGATTTTAGGATAAGGAAATAGACGTGATATTCCTGGTATCCCATGCAATTTTATTACGATAGTAAAATAAAACGGCTTTGAATTGACGTGTTTGTTTTTGCAAAAAAAATGTTATGTACTAACAAGAATGTTGCATATTATGCAGGTATTTTTGTGTCATAAAAGGAATATTTACACTGTTGCAGTGAAAATTTTACAACAATTACATATAATTGAAGTAATAAAGAACTAATGATTTCAGGGTCGATATATATAATTGAATTTTTATTTTAGATGATTATAATGGACGTACACGCAATGGCAAAATATTAGGACACACCATAGACATTTCAAAAAAATTTGCGTGTGGCGATTAATAGTTATTAATTTTTTAAGAAATAGCGCTGGAAACAAGAGTCTCTTCACTTCGCTCTTATGTCATTTTGTTGCTACTACAGTACCTTTCCAAACATTGGATTTGAGATTCATTAATATTTAAATGATTTCGGGTTAGCGTCATATATTTTTCGTATGGTAAACTTGTTGAGTTTCGAGCTAAATAAAGATAATTTCCGGCACGTACTGCTTCTCTTGTTCAATCAAAAGAAAAACGCGAGTGAAAACCTCTGTATACTTGTAGAAACTTACGGCGACAATGTCCCAAAACAAGACGCTTGTGGGTGTTGGATGATTCAAAAGTGGTGATTTTGACCTAAATGAACGCCCAGTGTGTGATCCATTGTGCCAACCAGTTGTGATCCACTGCATGCCATGGGGAATATCCAGAAGGCGGGAAAATGGGTATCAGTAGAAGAGAGACAGATGGAAAAGTGTAAAACGGTGTGTGAAATGTTGTTTTCTCGGCATAAAGATTTTTTGCTTCGAATCGTGACTAGAGATAAAAAATAGATATATTTCGAGAACTAAAAACGCAGGAAATCGTGGATTGACCCAAGGCAACCATTAGCATTGACCGCAAGACCGAATCATTTGGTGGAATCAGAATGGTGTCATGTACTATTAACTTCTGAAAGCATAATTAAAACCGTTCGGTACCATCAACAAATGATAAAATTTGAACTATTCATTGATTGATACGCGACCAGAATGGGATACTAGATGCAGAAAAATGGTTTTGCAGCACGACAATACCCCATCACCCACAGCAAAAACTGTCAGAGATTCAATTTCTGCATTTGGTTCGAAACTCTTGCCCCACACGCCGTACTCGCTAGACTTGACCCCTTCCGACTACCACTTGTTTTCATCCATGTATCAGAAACTTTCCATAAAACACGAAGATGTCCTAAGATCGCTAGATGACTGGACCACCTCAAAAAATATGCGATTTTTCTGAGAGGGTATCAACAAATTGCCAAAGAGATGAAAAAATGTGAGAAATAAGAGGTTTTCTGAAGAAAAAAGACGATTCATTTATTCATTAGACCCAGATGGAATGGGTTGTCTTTCAGTAAGATATCGTCAGTTTGCATACCAAATGTATAAATAAAATAATAAGACTGATTTTTGATTCAACTAAAAGGACATTGCTATATTTTCTACTTAAAAGTAAAGTTAAGGAAAAAAAGCTGGATACGCCTATTTACAAAATGGATTTTAATGCTTCTTCGGGCAATGAGTGCCTTACGATGAAAATATTTTTGAAGACTATTTCATATGAATAATTAAAGTAATATCTACTAATATAAGTTTTACTCAGTTAATTTTGACGCTATAGTAAATAATCATCAAAATGTGGGCGGAAAACGTCACTATTTATAAACAGAAAATATTTAATCAAAACTTGTTAATCCCTACAAAGGAGCAGGCTTTTTTAAGTCATTTTGTATTGGATTATTTATTGACCTACAAGCAAGTGAATGTAATATTGTGTTTGTTCTCACTGTGGGGATTTATGTTGAAATAAGAAAACTAATTGTTAATTTAAGACAGAGAAGAAAATCGCCAAGGAAAATTGGCAAAATAATTTCCAAACATCATTCCACGGTCAACTTGTGTCCCACGGTAAAGCTTGCAGAAGAGGGTATCATGGTGTGGGGCTGTAAACTGTAACTAAAAATTATTGATGGCATGAAACAATATGTGTACAAAGACATATTAAAAGAAAATCACGTTCAATTAGTTTTCTTGTTGGGTTATCATTTATCTTCGAACAAAACAATGATCCAAAATATCGAGAGTGGAAAGTCGAAGGGTGGCTACTCTATAATACATCAAACCAATTAAAAACACCACCCCAATCATCAGACATGAATATAATGCTCAGAGACAATGAACATATGAACAGCTCAATGAACATATTGCTCAGAGACAGTGTGCATATTGCTCAGAAATACTATATATATATTTTGTTAAAAGATACTCTTCATATTGCTCAAAGATACTTTGCATATTGCTTAGAGATATTCTGCATATTGCTCCGAGATACTTTGCATATTGCAAAACGTAAATTTACATTTTCCGAAGTCTGAATAAAAACATAATAGCCCACCATTGCTCAAAATTTTTATAATTTTTCAGAATGCCTTAGACGATTTCTGTTCACGAACAGAATTGCAACGGAGATACTCTGTCTATTACTCAGAGACTCTGTCTATTACTCAGAGATATTCTTCATATTGTTCAGAGATACTCTAGATATTGCTCAGAGATATTTTGCATATTGCTAAGAGACACTGTACATATTGCTCCGAGGCACTCTGTATATAGTTCAGAGATACCCTGCGTACTGCTGAGAGATACAGTGCATATTGCTTGGAGATATACTGCATATTGCTTGAAGATACCCTGCATATTGCTTGGAGATACTGCATATTGCTCAGATATGCTCTGCATATTGCAAAATATAAATTTGCGTGTTTCCGAAAATGTATGAGCAGTTACCACTCGCCTGGTAATCCAGTGGTATCGGGATTGGTTCCGGTATGAAAATTTTCTACAACTTATACGACTTTAATGGTTTTTTATGAAATACTGGGAAACAGAGACGCTAAATGACTATGGTAGCCAATACGTCTATCACAATAACACAAAAAGTACACCTCAAATAACAAAAAATTACTATGTCACCAATACTGTGCTTGTCAGTTTTATTTTTATGTCAATATTTTTTTTACTAAAAAGTAATGTTTTATTTAAATGCTTCTTGACATTTATCTTGTTTTCTTATCTGTTTATATATATATATATATATATATATATATATATATATATATATATATATATATATATATATATATATATATATATATATATGAACATTTTTGTTGGTTGCTTGACCGGGAAGGAGCTCCACCTATCCCTTCAACTGGATGACATATGTTTCGTCTCTCGAGGTTCAGACTCATCAGGGCGCCGACATACACAATACCAAGAATAGGAAGACCCCATCCACAGCCAACAACCCATGTTTTCGCCGACTTCCCGTCGGATGGCGTATATATGTAGTATTAGATTATCTTGGACTGCGTCCAATGAGACAACAGTAGCTGAGTGTCATCACACACCCAACCGCTGGGTTCCACAATCTCATGTGGAACACACAACAACCTGCGTCTCCGCCTAAATGATCCCGGTCAAGCAACCAACAAAAATGTTCATTTAGGCGGAGACGCAGGTTGTTGTATGTTCCACATGAGATTGTGGAACCCAACGGTTGGGTGTGTGATGACACTCAGCTACTGTTGTCTCATTGGACGCAGTCCAAGATAATCTAATACTACATATATACGCCATCCGACGGGAAGTCGGCGAAAACATGGGTTGTTGGCTGTGGATAGGGTCTCCCTATTCTTGATGGTATGGTGTATGTCGGCGCCCTGATGAGTCTGAACCTCGAGAGAAGAAACATATGTCATCCACTTGAAGGGATAGGTGGGGCTCCTTCCCGGTCAAGCAACCAACAAAAATGTTCATTTAGGCGGAGACGCAGGTTGTTGTGTGTTCCACATGAGATTGTGGAACCCAACGGTTGGGTGTGTGATGACACTCTGCTACTGTTGTCTCATTAGACGCAGTCCAAGATAATCTAATACTACATATATATATATATATATATATATATATATATATATATATATATATATATATATATATATATATATATATATATATATATATATATACATATATATATATATATATATATATATATATATATATATATATATATATATATATATATATATATATATATATATATATATATATATATATATATATATATATATATATATATATATATATATATATATATATATATATATATATATATATATATATATATATATATATATATATATATATATATATATATATATATATATATATATATATGTCTGCAAGCTCCCGACTGGGATCAACTCAACAACCGGATCTACTCCTGGAAAAACCCAATACATGTTTTTCCATCCGTGAAACAGTACGCTTAAACTAAAACGAAAAAAAATAAAACTTTTTTTAATTAATCTTTTTGTATGAACATTTCAAAAAAAAATTTCTTTGTTTCTATAATAAAATAATATAGTGGATACTATAACATAAAAATTGTAGGGAAATCAAAAGGAGTCGGGATCAAAATGGTGGATTTGCCATGGAATGTCCCAATATATATATATATATATATATATATATATATATATATATATATATATATATATATATATATATATATATATATATATATATATATATATATATATATAGTACACCCTCGTATAAATATAATTATACGTATATACATTATATATTATGGATTTGCCATGGAATGTCCCAATATATATATATATATATATATATATATATATATATATATATATATATATATATATATATATATATATATATATATATATAGTACACCCTCGTATAAATATAATTATACGTATGAATACATTATATATTATGGTATTATCTAGCCTTTATATTATTATTATCTTTATAAGGTGTATGTATAATTTCTAAAGTTTCAATAAATTAAAACGATTCTCGTTCTATCTTAAAGTAAATGGCATTCGAGCGGGGCGAACAAAAAAGTGGAATAACAGTGTAGCCGTATCATTCTGGGCTATCAGTAAGCTGCGGGTGGAATATTGCCTTCTTGGGAATACCAGGAAATTCTTCAGATTTGCTCGGAGACATTACTGTATATTAAATTTTTATATATAGCTCGTTCTATTTTTAAGGATCGTATAGATCGTTATCGTGCAGATACTGCCACAAAGGAATTATTGTTTGGAAACGGCTAGATTCTACTTGCAACCTCAGAAATGATATAATTCGTTGCAAAATGTATCTAATTAGAAGGGTAATTTGTTTAGATTATTTATCAGTAGGTATATTTAACTATGTCTTGTTGCTTTTGTTTTTATTTTTACTAGTTATTTTAGAATTCAGACGATTGTATGCTACTTTTCCTTTACAAGGGGCATTGTAAAAGTATTTGTTCCAAACTAAAACGTTTAGCACGCTATTTCTTAAAAATTAGCTTAATTTTTGTTGTATTTTTTCATTGTTTATAAATGGCTTATTTTTGGTTTAACATTTGTTACAATTAAGGGGGTGATAAGGTGGGTGTATGTTAAAGATAAGGAAGATCAGAAACAGCTGAAAACAAACCAAACATCTAACTTGCATGGGTAAGTCTTCGGAAATCTCCAACCCAGAAACACCAACCCAGCTACCCTATGCTGAATTACGAATAAAGCGACAGTATCTACAGTATATTTTAAAACAAGATCTCCATGTGTGTCCGTACAAAATTCGGATAGTGTAAAAGTACTAGTTGGATTACTATATTATGACTTTTATGATTTTTCCATAATTTCAATGAAAACTTAATATTGTCGATTTATAGGGTCACGCAGCAACACATTTTATACTCAACCAAACAGTTTAAAAACTCATCCATACATTGATATGCATGATCGATTACAAGACGTGAAAATATTGAGTTCTGTCTAATATAAGTAGATAGCGCAACTAATTCTATATCAAAGTCTATATCAATTCTTTTCGGACACATTACAGTACACATTTTTGTTCTCTAACTTTTTTCTGTTATTAGGGCATCGTTAGAAATGTAAAGGTATAAACGCTTTTTTATAAATCTTCAGAAACAAATGAATTACCGGATATTTTTCGAAATAACTTTTTGATCTTATTTCATATAAACTCAAATAGATTTACCACTGAACACCAAATCACTTTTTTTAAGTTTTCGATGCACGTTTTGCTAACCATGTTAGCATCATCAAGAGATCTAATTCTAAAACCAAACTATGTTCTATTTATATGATAACCTAATTAATAACCTACTACCTAGGAAGCGTACTACCTACCTAATGAATCGTGTAAAAAAAATTATAAAAGTAAAAAGAAAAAAAAAAGAAAAAAAATGAACCATAAAGTTTACTGGGCCTTACATTAATAATTGAAAAAGTTGACTGAACGGAATAGGTCCTTTATCCGGGTTCATGATTTTCTTACATTTTTCCATTTAAATATTTTCATATGCAACTAAAGCCCTATTGATATTTACACTTTTAATCAGTCTTAAATTACGAATGTCTATATTGTGGTCATGTTCGATTGCATTTTGGGCAACACACGATTTTTCATTTCTCCCATATCTAATGTGGACAATGTGTTCTTTATATCTCGTAATATGGATCTTTTTGTTTGCCCAATATACCTTCGATCACAATCTTGACAGCTAATTATGTAAATCCCCGACTTTTCATGTTGATCTACTATATAGTTTGTACACAACCTTAATGTCAACTTTTTTTTATTTTTATCTAGCACTAGAGTTAATCGCGTTAATGTGGGCATCAAACGGTATTAGTATGAATTTATTTTTGTGCTGATCCTCTTGAAAATTCGAAAATTCTTTCAATAATGTTCTAAACTTATGTTTTCTAATTAATTTATCTACAATGTTCTTATTATAATTGTTCACTTCGGATACCTCCCTAATTAATTTTAATTCTTTGTTATAATTATCTTTGTTTAAAGGAAAATTGATTAACCTATTTACCATAAAATTTAAACATGTCATCTTATTTTGGAAGCTATGATTTGAATCGTTAGGAATGTATCCCGAAATGTTGATGTTTTTTTTAATAAAAATATCAAAATGTAACCTATTTTTATTGTTTCTGCTGACTAATATATCCATAATTGGTAAACTATCTTTGTTTTCGAGTTCATGAGTGAATATTATGTTTTGGGATTTATTATTTAAGTTCTTAATAAAATCATCTAAGTTTTAATTTTTTTGAATTGAAAATTGCAAAAACGTTATTTACATACGAAATTAGTTGTCAAAATTGTGATCGAAGGTATATTGGGCAAACAAAAAGATCCGTATTAACAAGATATAAAAAACACATTACCCACATTAGATATGGGCGAAATGAAAAATCTTGTGTTGTCCAACATGCAATCGAACATGACCACAATATAGATATTAGTAATTTAAAACTATTTAAAAATGTACATAACAATGGAGCTTTGGATGCATATGAAAGTATTCAAATAAATGAATTATAGTAAAAATAATTTTTACTATAAGAATAAAGTGATGAACGAGCAAATTAATGTCATCGTGACAAAAGCGTGGGTGCTCGATGTCATTTGTTATATATATTTCATCAGTACCGTTTCTATAAGTAGAGTTAGTTAAAAAATATGGTACAAAGCACCCCACACCTTTTTTACAATGACACATTAATTTTCTCGTTCATCACTTTATTCTTATACTAAAAATTATTTTTTACTTTTTAGTTCGGTTTACCATTAAAGCATGTTTTTAGTTTTATTAAACTTTAATTTATTTTTCATTTCTTAATTCGATCTACTATAAAAGCGTGTTTTTTTAGTTTTTTAAACTATTATTTATTTTTCGCCACGTCACCCGTGGCGGGAGTGGATAATTTGAACGCTTACTGCGTTCCTTGGGCGTTGTAACCGTGTCTCAGGCTCCCTCTCCGAAAGCAAATCCATGAAGTTAATAAAAACGTGTTAAAAAAATTAAGAATATCATGAACCGAGATAAGGAATCTATTCCGTTCAGTCAACTTTTTCAATTATTAATGTAGTAATCAGTAAACTTTTTTTTATTAGTAGGTTAGGTAGTAAGCTAGTAATTAGGGTTATCATATAAGTAGAACATAGTTCGGTTTTAGAATTAGATTAAAACATCTCCTGATGATGCTAACATGGTTTCCGAAACGTGCGTCGAGAACTTTAAAAATAGTGATTTGGCGTTTAATGGTAAGTCTGTTTGAGTATAGTGTTTTACACCGAAGGTTCCAATAGAACAATTGACTTATTTCATATGTTTGTATGTATGCTTTTAAGTTGTAAAAACAAAATCATTTGGCTGTTGTGTCTTTGTCACAACATTTTTTGAAACTATTGATTTTGGAACCTCTGATAAACTTCTAACCGTCAATCACCTCCTGCTGATGCCAACTTGGTTATCAAAACGCTCATCCAGTAATTTCAATGGTATTATGAATGGAAAACCGATAATAAAATTGTATTTCTCAGTCATATCCCATATCATCATCATCATCATCATCATCATTCAGCCCAGATCCATTCACTGCATGATAAAGATCTCTTCAGCACGTTTTCAACTAGCGCAATCCTCAGTTTTCCTCTGCCATTCAGATCCAATATAGTTGATCAGTCCTTCGTGGTTTCAGTCTTTTTCGTGGGCATTTGCGATCTAAGCAAGCGGTATCCACTCTAGGATTGCTTTGGTTCACCAGCCATCACATTTCAATGAATTTACTCTTTCAATGATGTCACATATTTTTGTTTATTCTCTGATCCATGGCTAAGTCCCGCCTGTAATGCCGAGCATAAACCTTTCCATTCCACTCTTTCCACGCAAACCGAAATTTTTTAACTTAAACAATTTGAAGTATTCTGGTTTTAATTCCCTATATCATAACGGGCAGGATGAACTGATCGCAGACTTCTCTCATCAGACAAAGCGGAAGTTTCTTCTTAAACACTAAGTTAAACTTAATAAATGTCTGTCAGATACAATTAACATCAAGTTCTATCTCCCTCGCGGTATCCCACTATATTGAAATCCTCTGAAAAGTATATGTATGTAGTGATCCACAACATCCAAAAAACAGAAATTCTTCTGTCCTCAGCAGAATATAGAGAAAAGAGATCCTTAGAGAATAAAGATTCTTCTGTCTTCACAGCTCTTTATGAACATGACCTTACTCTTTTTCGTATTTTTGTAACTCTGACTTTAGTGAAATGTAAACACTATCATCTGGGAATTTAGGATGGCTTAAGTATGCATCATTTATTTTTATTGCATCCTGTTCTGAATCCAGATTAAGAAATATCTCTTCAAGGCATGCTGAGTAAAGAACAAATTGATGTTAACTCATCCTGTCATGCACCCCATTCTACATTAATTTTAACTTCAAAATCATCAATGTAAACTGTCGTTGTAGCTTCAACATACATGGATCCTAGTAGGTTTACATAGGCTCTTTCCACACCCTTATTAAGCAAGGCATCCATTATGGATTGCTTTGAGATTGAGTTAAATGCTTTATATACTAATACGCTTTTGAATCGTGCTTGCTATATTTTCATTTTTTGTTCTGTATATGCAATTAATTATATATAGGGGTTGTTCAGAAATTACGTAAGCGCACTTAATAGGGGAAGGGGGGTCAAGCTAAATCTCTATGCATGCTTACTTAGGGTGGGGGTGGGGGTCCTAGACTGATAAACAAATATTAGGTAAGCAAAATATTCAATTTTTTTCTGCAGTCGGTAACTCCAATGATTTTTATACTATAATTCCGTCTCCATAAATTATTTTTATCGATAAAAAATATTTTTTCCATGCAATACCCTATCAATACAACGGATAGAGTGTTGAAACAAAGCAGAAACTACAAAGAACTTTTAATCTAACCACAAAACTCTCACTAAGTCTCTAGCCAAAAAGATAATATGGCTAGTAATTGTTACTACTCGTTTTTTCAAGCATATATGGGCTTGTCATCCTGAAAAACGCAACCGTCTTTACTAAAATAAAGTTAATTCTATATGGAAAAGTGCAAAAGAAACATTTAAGAAAGATAAGCAAGGTTTTGAAAATTTTATTGATGGTAAAATTAAAGAATTAAATAAGGGTACTTCAAAAAAGAAAAAACGACTTTAAACATTTTTTTTAAACGCCCGTAAGCTAAGTAAAAATTATTAATATTATTAATTTATAATGTAAGAAAAAATTCATGAAATGTTTTATTATATTTTTTTGAATCATATATTGACGATTACTTGTTATTGAATTTATGCCACCAGAGCCTACTTCAGGACTAGCTTCAACCAAATCTCCATTGACACTTTGTATTTCTGCTACTCATGATATTAATGTCAATGTTCAAGAAGAGTCCGAGATAGTACACGACGATTCGGGAACCTCATATAATTTTGAACCACCGAAAAATTTATTTGTAAGTCAACGAATTTATTCTACACCATTGCAACACAATATTAAAATCAAAGTTTATTACCTACACCAAAGTTTGAGCAATCAGCTTTTATCATGAGACATCGGACTTTCCAGTTCTAATACATATAAAAACATAGTGTGATCAACTTATAAATGATCATATATTAAAGATAGTTAACCTAGAAAGTGCAGCAGATCGACGTCGATGTTCGATTATTAGTAGTACTTGTAAAACTTTACAAGTACTACTAATAAGGAACGGCTTCATCAAGCTCTCTTACTTTCGAGAAATGCAACTTATATTCGCCTTCAACCAAAAAATATCAAAACTCAAGAACGGAAAAGACATGTTGTTACAGCGCTTGTTAAATTGGCTCAACCAACTGCTGATTTGCACAAGAATCATAACGATGCATTATTTTGTACATCAACGATTCGTTCTTTGAAATCCTTAGCTTCTCTATTAAGACTAGATCAAGTAATATTTTTATCTCAGGTAATAAACAACGATCATTTATATTGTATTAATGACAATATTTTTTCATGATGATCAATAACAAAATATTTGTAAACGAAAATTATAATCAGGAAGAGACTACTGATTCACTTATTCATCAAGATTGGTATAATAAACATGTACAGGAATCGCAAGAGCCAGAGTTCCGGCCTTCGAAATAACTGCGCGACGTCCAGGGGAGATTTTAAGTATTTATGATTTTGAGCAATCTGGTGATAATCTTGTTGAATGGCTCCTGGAGGAAGCGGTGATTGTAGATGAAGAAACATCAGACAGAGCAAATAATATAGATGATATTGTACCTGTAGTGCAAGATTCAGAAGAATGGATTGATTCACCATGGACAGAGACATAAAGTTAAATTAAATCTGAAATTCAATTATATTTTTATGCTATACCTATTTAATTATTTTTTTTACAATTTATATTTCGTTCAATGTTTAAAACATTAAACAATTTTAACAATTACTTAAATTATTACAAAGTTATATAAAAAAACGTTAAATTATATGATAAATTGAAATTATTGGTTGTGATTAGTTTTAAAATATAAACTGAACTATGTTGATCATATAGATAAAATAACTTTCAAACAAAAACTAATAAAAATTAGAAAAAAACATATTTCAACAATATTTTTAAGTTATTTAAAACTCCTCAATTGTTATTGTATCTTACGTAAGATTTTAAGAGGGGGGGGATACAACGAAAAATCTTACTAATACTTATTATGGCGGGAGGGGTATTGAAATTCGGAAAAATGTGCTTACGTAATTTATGTATTTTTTTCTTTTTTTTTGGGTTTTGCTCCACGATGTAAAACTAAAAAAATATCAATAATATCTGTTCTTATGTTATAAAGAATCACTGGGTAAAAAACAAAAAACCAAACGGATCCAAATTTCTCATGATTTGAGTGATTTTTCTTCTATAACAAATTTGCCTAACGAAAAAATTTTTAAAAATATAAACATGTTCTAAAATAAATACAAGCTTTTAAAGGTTAACGTTTCGGGAAGTATTATCCTCCTGTTTTCAAAACGAACCTAAAAAATAAATTATATTAATTTCTCTCTCTCTCTCTCTCTCTCTCTCTCTCTCTATATATATATATATATATATATATATATATATATATATATATATATATATATATATATATATATATATATATAATGCAAAGATAGCAATATGTGTGATTGTTTATAGTACAGATTGTGTATTAAAATACTGAAATATTTGTATTTGTATTCTTTAGAATTGGGAACCAGATTGAATTTATATCTACCGAAGGCATAGCAATACAGTTATTTTTATTTAAATTAATTATAGCGGTTTCTTTTAATCTTCTGTATTTTGTTACCGATTCTTTTAATACCGTTTTGGAATTATTCCAATTGATTTTATGATCCGATTCCCATTCATGTTGACAAATTCTAGATTTATTAAAATCGCCCTTTCTAGGAAGGTTTTTTCTTTTATTCCAACATATAATGGTCTAGATGTTTCACCTAGTTTTAAATGTCGTTCTTATGTTGTATTTATTTCCTACTCTTTTAATTGTCAGAAATACCGCGGATGTGAGGAATTGTGAGGTTAATTGTTTGAGTGTTATTATTATTGTTATTAATAACTTCTCCGTATTGTCTGGTATCAAAAGTTTTAAACGATTTTTTTATGAAATTTTTTGGGTAATTGTTTTGTAATTAAACTATCTTTAATTAGATTTTCTTTTTTTTGTAGTGTATCACTGTCGGTACAAACAAATTTTGCTCTGTCATATAAACTTTTAATTACTCCTAGTTTGACTGATTTTGATTCATTGTGAAAAAGTGACTGGAACATCTTTCGATGTAATATATATATATATATATATATATATATATATATATATATATATATATATATATATATATATATATATATATATATATATATCACGGGCGTAGCCAAGGGGGGGTTTTGGGGGTTCAAACCCCCCCGAAATAAGCCAAATATTACCTAATATTATACCGAAAAAATACGAAGAATGAAGAGAGTTAAATTATTATAATTAATTATAGTTAATTAATTAAGTTAATTATTATAATTAATTATAGTTAATTATATATATATATATATATATATATATATATATATATATATATATATATATATATATATATATATATATATATATATATAACCTATAGTTAGTAGTATATATTTCCCATAATATAAACTAACAAAATTTTTATTAAACATTTTAAATCCACTTTCGGGAAGAAGAAATTCATATATTAAAAATACTTGAGATTTTTTAGATAAAATTTCGAACATAATTATAAACCAAAATTTAATGCTTAATTTTGATGTGGTGAGTTTATTTACTAAAATACCAGTTGATAAATTACTATTAATAATTAGAAAGAAATTATGACACAACATTAAAAGACCTCACTAAACATAATACAATTAATTAATAAAACATAAATACAATTTTGGAATTATTACCTCTGTGCTTAAAAACCACATATTTTCAATTAGAAAATGATTATTACCAACAAAATTACAGAATGGCAATGGGTTCTTCCCTTTCTCCTTTGATGAGTAATATCTTTATGGAGGAACTCGAGAATGACATATTAAGTAAATCTTTTAAAAAGCCAATAATATGTCTTAGATACGTTGATCATATTTTTGCTATATGGCGTTGATCATCTAAATACCTTTTTGCAAGATATAAATACCCTAGAGCCTATAATTAAGTTTACTTTAGAGATGGAGAGGAAGAATAAATTGCCATTCCTCAGCCCTATAATATTAAAACAAAACAACACATAAAAACTACAGTTTGCAGAAAACCGACAAACACAGATAGGTATCTCAAATTATTTTCCAATCACTCAAAATTAGTCAAAATAGGAATAATTAAAAGTTTATATGACAGTGCAAAACTTGTTTGTACCGACAGTGATACACTACAAAAAGAAACAAATCACATCAAAAATATTTTAATAAAAAACCATTACCCAAAAAATGTCATAAATAAATCGTTTAAAACTTTTGATACTAGACAAAATAGACAAGTTAATAATAACAATAATAATAACTGTCAAACAATAAACCTCACAATTCCTTACATCTGCGGTATTTCTGACATAATTAAAAGAGTGGGAATAAATACAACATAAGAACGACATTTAAAACAAAAAAAAAACTCTTAGATCTATATTAACAAAAACTAAACGAAACAACACACAACAGAATACCAAAAATGTGGTTTATAAAATTTCCTGCGAATGTGGCAAATTTTATATAGGTGAGACATCTAGACCGTTAGATGTTAGAATAAAAGAGCATGAAAGCCTTCTTAGAAAGGGCGATTTTAATAAATCTAGAATTTGTATTGAGAGTATTAAAAGAATCGGTAACAAAATACAGAAGATTAAAAGAAACCGCTATAATTAATTTAAATAAAGATAACTGTATTGCTATGTCTTCAGTAGATTTTAATTCAATATGGTTCCCGATTCTAAAGAATACAATTAAAAACATTTAAATATTTGAATACACATTCTGAGCCGTTTATCTTTCCTAAATGTTTGTGATTGTTTCTAGGCAAGAGTGTAAAATCCGACTACGAATTACTTACCCCCCAGTCACGACAGTTAAAGGCTGGGTAAGGCCGGATGCCTTCTGAGAAGTGTTCTACGTTGGTCACTCGCCAGTCGGTAGGTTTCCTGATAGACTTATGGGTGGGTAGGCACATAAGCAAGGGTTTATAGCCCGAGGGGGGTGCTGGCCTGGGTTTGTCGGAAGCTGATGACCGTGGTTCGGAACCCACGTTAAGCTGTAGCTCCAGTCGCTAAATAGCCTAGTTGCTGATGCGCCTCTAACCCAAACACTTTACTTTACTTTACACAATCAGTACAGTAAACAATCACACAGTAAACCGCATCTATATATATTTTTTGTGGTAGTATATCACTATCATTAAAAACTAATTGTCAATATAAGTATCATTGACACACAAATAATAATATTTTATTTTTTTAGATTCATTTTGAAAACGGGAGGGCAATACTTCCGTTAACGTTTAAAAGTTTGTATTTATTTCAGAACATTTTTATATTTTTAAAATTTTGTTTGTTATGCAAATTTATTACAACAAAGAATCACTGAGAAATTTGTCTCCGTTTGGTTTTTTGTTTTTTACCCTGTGATTTGTTATTTACATAAGAACAGATATTTTTTGAGTTTTAGATCGTGGCGAAAAACCCAAAAAAAAAATGAAAAGAAAATACATAAACAGGACACAATCATTCAGACTTTGCTTAATTACGTAATTTACGAACGGCCCCTACACTTGGTTAGGAATTTTCTTGTTTCTTTTTAACGTACCTTTGATATAACATGCCGATTTTAAATGTACCTTAGAATAAAAATATAAATACAAAAAAACGCATTGTTTAAGAACATTATGTTGTAAACATTGCTTGATGTTAATTTAGCAACTTGTATTTAGTGCTACGAGAGTTCCATTACTTTTTAAGTCGACTAGTAGTCGATGGTTAAAAAGAAATAAAGAAAAAACTAGGCAAAGTCAGTGCACACCAGATCGTGACCAACGAAATTATAATAAAAATGCTAAAATATGATGTTTAATGTGTTCTGGACAAAATTTATTGCACTATTTCTTCATTTATAGTTACGGGGCAAGTTGTTCTGTAAGTTATTGGGTATGCAATTTGCTCTTTAAATGGATTATTATGCAAAGTGGTCGCTAGTTACCATATATAATTATTGCGAGATCTTTTCTTAATTCTACATTTTTGCAAGCTACGCCGCATATTTTTTATTATTTTCAGTGCATAAAGAATAAAGTGTTGATTATTTTATATCAAGGTTCTAAAGGTCCTAAAGGAGAATATGCGACTATATAACTACAAATATTTGTAATGTATTCAATTTAAGAGTAAGTAGTTTAATACAAGGTGCGGCAGAAAAACGGACAAGCATACACAAGATTTTACATGAACATTTAGCCGTGAAAATTTGTGCACGTTGGATTCTGCATAATTTGAAAAAAACCCAAAAAAAAAATGAAAAGAAAATACATAAACAGGACACAATCATTCAGACTTTGCTTAATTACGTAATTTACGAACGGCCCCTACACTTGGTTAGGAATTTTCTGGTTTCTTTTTAACGTACCTTTGATATAACATGCCGATTTTAAATGTACCTTAGAATAAAAATATAAATACAAAAAAACGCATTGTTTAAGAACATTATGTTGTAAACATTGCTTGATGTTAATTTAGCAACTTGTATTTAGTGCTACGAGAGTTCCATTACTTTTTAAGTCGACTAGTAGTCGATGGTTAAAAAGAAATAAAGAAAAAACTAGGCAAAGTCAGTGCACACCAGATCGTGACCAACGAAATTATAATAAAAATGCTAAAATATGATGTTTAATGTGTTCTGGACAAAATTTATTGCACTATTTCTTCATTTATAGTTACGGGGCAAGTTGTTCATGCAATTTGCTCTTTAAATGGATTATTATGCAAAGTGGTCGCTAGTTACCATATATAATTATTGCGAGATCTTTTCTTAATTCTACATTTTTGCAAGCTACGCCGCATATTTTTTATTATTTTCAGTGCATAAAGAATAAAGTGTTGATTATTTTATATCAAGGTTCTAAAGGTCCTAAAGGAGAATATGCGACTATATAACTACAAATATTTGTAATGTATTCAATTTAAGAGTAAGTAGTTTAATACAAGGTGCGGCAGAAAAACGGACAAGCATACACAAGATTTTACATGAACATTTAGCCGTGAAAATTTGTGCACGTTGGATTCTGCATAATTTGATAACCGCTCAAAACAAGGTTTGGTGCAAAGAAATGCTCAAAAAATACACAAAATACAATCCAAAAAACAAAAAAATACAAATATATGAGCCCCAAAGTAAACAGCAGTCAACTGTGTGGGTCCTTCAAAATGAGTCAAACTCAACAAAGTTGTTCACGCAAAAAGTAAATGGTCGCCTGTTTTTACAGTATCACTAGAGAATCGTAGAACGGTCAATTTTGAGTGGTACACAACCATTTATTTGCTTTGCAAGTCTTTGAAGAAATAAAAAAAGCAACCAGCGACGTAGGATAATTTTTCACCATGATAACGCGAGTTTTCACACATCGGACAGAACTACACCCATCGGACATCTACAGTCCTGATTTGGCACTCAATGTTTTTTTTTTGTTGAAGCAGTTGATGCGTTAAAAATGCGATGTTTTGGCGATACATTAGTCGCTATAAAAATTGGTTCAAACGTATGCAAAAGTATCGTATCGATCATCGCTGGAAATATTTTGAAAAACCATTTTCAGTGATAAATATTTGTTTTATTTATTTTTCCAAACACAGAAATATCAACCCTCGTATAATTCAAACACGACGATTATTAAAAAAAAAAAATAAACAATTATATTTTCTAAACTTGAAGAGATTTACCACTAAACACCAAATCACTTTTTTGAACTGCTCGACGCACGTTTCGCTAACCATGTTAGATGAAAAGATGAATTCAGTTACTTTCCGAAGGTATGGTTAAGATATGTGGATGACATTTTTGCCATTTTTGATTCGAAAAATGAAAATTTAGATGGTTTTATTAAGAACTTAAATAGTAAATCCGAAAATATAATATTCACGCATGAACTCGAAAACAACGATAGTTGTTCGATAGACGACGATAGACCATTTCTGGATGTGTTAGTCAGTAGAAATAATAGATATAAATAATAATAATATAGAATAAATAAATATAGAATAAAATAAGTTAGATTTTGATATTTTCAGAAAAACCACCACCACTTCGAGATACATTCCTAACGATTTAAATCATAGCTTTCAAAATAAGATGGCTAGTTTAAATTTTATGGTAAATAGATTAATTAATTTTCCTTTAAATAAAGATAATTATAACAAAGAATTAAAATTAATTAGGGAGGTATCTGAAGTGAATGGTTATAATAAGAACATTATAGATAAACTAATTAGAAAACATAAGTTCAGAAAATTATTGATAGAATCTTCGATTTTTCAAAAGGATCAGAACACAAAAAAAATCATGGTAATACCATTTGATGCCCTAGGAGAGGACTAGACAAAATTTTGAAAAAAGTGGGCATTAAGGTTGTGTACAAACCATATAATAAATTAAGAGAAGTTCTGGGTAATCCAAAGGATAAAGTCGAGCAGCATGAAAAGTCGGGGATTTACGAAAATAGTTGTCAAGACTGTGATCGAAGGTATATTGGGCAAACAAAAAGATCCATATTGACAACATATAAAGAACATATTGCCCACATTAGATATGGGAGAAATGAAAAATCTTGTGTTGCCCAACATGCAATCGAATATGACCACAGTATAGATATTAGTAATTTAAGACTAATTAAAACTGTTAATAATAATATAGCTTTGGGTGCATATGAAAGCATTCAAATAGAAAAATGTAAGAAAATCCTGAACCGAGATAAAGGACCGATTCCTTTCAGTCAACTTTTTCAATTATTAATGTAGGCTTAGTACACTTCACGGTTCATGATTTTTACACGCTTCGTTAGGTATGGTTTTCATATAAATAGAACATAGTTTAGTTTTAGAATTAGATTAAATCATCTCCTGATGATGCTAACATGGTGAGCGAAACGTGCGTCGAGCAGTTCAAAAAAGTGTTTAGTGGTAAATCTCTTCAAGTTTAGTGCATCACACCAAAGGTTCCAATAGAAGAATTGAATTATATTTTCACTCTTTGATGTTTCATTTTAAATATTAATGTATTTAAAGATGTACAGTAAATTCTACTTTATGAAAATATAACTGTTACAAAAATAAAAGTAGTTTCTAACGAAACAACAAAAGAAAAAATTTTCTTGAATCTTTGTGTGGTCTTCCTGAGTCTTCAAACGTCTTTAATCATTATGGTCAACTGACAATAGTGGGACGCTTTGGATCGCAACGAACTTGTCTTTGTAATGGGTAACGGAAACTTAACTCACTGGACTCGAACACCAAGAAATGAATTTCGCGTGGCAGCTAATAGGTGAATTCTTCTAACGTCTTGTGGTCCTCTGTATTTATAGTCCTATATGGATTTTGAGAAATGCACAAGAATAAACCTATACAAAACCAAAACGTCATCGATGACGCTATTGAGGAACAGCAGAAATATCACAACATAAATTACATAATAAAATAATCAAATAGAATTAATACAATAAATTAGAAATTTAAAACTGGATTCGGTTGACAGCATACGCGACGTTGTCCAGTTTCAAATTTTTCTTGTTGATATTTATTGACACATTTGGAGTTTTTCACATTTGTATGTGAACGTTGACTTTCATTTTTTACATTATGATCGAAAAAGAAATACTCGTTGTAAATAGTCGTTGTCAAGAGTTTGTAGCATCTCTAATACACTATTTTGAACAAGAACAAGACAATAATGGTCTATTGTAACCCTTTGCGGGCTGTTAAAAAGATATGGTAAGTTAATTGCTAATTATTTGATATATTTAGTTTAAATCATATATATTATAGAAACTAGAGATTTTTTTTAGCGTGTTACAGTAGCCTCAAGGTTGAGTATGTCCACTGTTAGTAGTATTTCACAAAAAGTGAAAAACAATGAAGATTTAAAATCACCTAGAAAGCGTAGTTTTACTAAAAGGGTTACCAATACTGCAGCTTTGGATACAAGTTCTATTCATGATACTATTTATATTATGTGTGAACACCTTACGTATTAACCAAAAAATTGCAGAAAAGACTGTTTTTAAACCCATATGTAGTTTATACATAACCACTCACAGTTTCATTTTCAGGACAGCAAGTTACTTTGAATTCTCTACATCAGCAAGTAAATGAAAAAACAACTCTTTGACGGATGGCTTATGTCATTGTGCAACTGGAACAAATGCAACAAATGGAAAAAAAATGATCCAAGACGAGGACTTATGGAACTTTTTAAAGTTGCCCTAAAACGTATAGATTTTTTGAGAGGTTATATGAAGGAAAGAAAAAACCTTGTATAAATTTGTCTTCTTAGATCAAACCTGGATTTTTCAAAATGGTATTAAGTCATTCATGGCAAAATAATAATAAGGGGAGTGTAAAAATCACCAAAGTTGATGGTAAAAGGTAAGTTACATAAATAGGTAAAAAATATGAAAAGTTTTGTTTAAAAATATTTATTTTGGATACATCATTCTTTATGCTGGCAGTGAATATGAATTTATTGAGGGTGCAGAGACCATATTTTCGTCAAAAAATGAGCTTACTCATTACCATGGTGAAGTAAATCAAGAAGATTTCTTAAATCAGAAATATTTAGTAGACAACTTAGCAGAACAATATGGGCACAAGTTTTACGTATTTCTCCATACCATTGCATTTTCAATCCAATTGAACTAATATGGGGAATTCTAAAAAATTACTTTAATAAACACATGAGTAGAAATGGTAATACACAGCAAGACTGTATAAACATGTGGCGTGAGGCACTTTACACTGCCACTCCTGAGATATGGAAGAATACGATCAAGCATACAGAAAATGTAATAATGATATGGTATGACAGAGAGTATGAAGGAAGTTCTTCCATTATCTATAAATACTGCAGATGATAGCCAGTGATTCCAGCCAATATTTTTCAGATTCTGATTAATGAAAATAAATGCATTCAGATATTTCATTGTTTTTTCCTGTTTAATACTTGTATATTATAGTATATGTCATTGGTAAGTATATATCTTTTTATTTTAATAACCATTCAAATATTAAAAAATGTTGTCGATAGTTTTTGAACGAAGCATTTTACATGTGCTGAATCTATTTAGAGGTACTAAATCGACGACATTTGTAAGACTTTCAACATTTATTATAATATTGTTAGTTACTTTGTAATTTGCATTTAATTTAGAGTTGATTTTTATAATTGTTATGACAGTTTAAATTTCAAAAATGATTCGCTAAAAAGTAAGGTTATGTTGTTTAATGGCAATCTGGCAACAGGGCAGTCAAAATGTTGATTACATGCAACTGTATTTTGTATATATATTTAATTAAGCTATATATTAAGGTATGCGCACCTAATATAATTATTAGGTGCGTATAGACCCAGTTGGATCACGCAAAACATTCTGACTCATTTTCGAGTGTGCTTTCTGATCTTCCACACCTCTCTCATCCTTTCTCCGTGGATTCTCTTTCTCTCCTCCGTCCACTTTGTTCCCGATCTCCTCGAAACTTCGCTCTCTGATACATCGTTCCACATATGTATTTTGTTTCTCTAAGTTCTTCTATTCTCAATCTCTGTCGGACCCATTTGTGCCTTTCCCAAATCAGCTCGGACTTGTGTGATCCATGGTACTGTTGACTTGACTCCTTGTATGTACCTAAGAATTCTGTTGGTGAGTCCAGTCGGTGGGAGTCTACTGATATGTCCATAGAATTTCAACCTTCTTTTTCTTATGTCCACCGCTACGTTGGACATTCTCTCTGTGGTCTTTCGAGAATGTAGTCTGTATCCTTCTTCTGTCAGTTTTGAGCCGAGAATTTTTCTCATAATTTTGCGTTCTTCTTTTAGTATGTTTTCTATGCCGCTTTTTATATGAAGTATAAGTGTCTCGGTTGCGTATAGTGCTTCTGGTTTGATTACTGTGTTGTAGTGTCTTATTTTTGCGTGTGTAGATAAGCATTTCTCGTTGTTGATATTGTGTGTCTTGCCGTATGCCCTCTTGATATTCTGTAATCAAGTCTTCTGTGCTATTTTCTCTCCTCCTGTGGGCTCGACGATTTCGCCCAGGTATTTGAAGTGAGTGATCTTATTTATTTTGCCGTATTTGGTGTTCAAATTTTGGACATCTAATTTTAAGCAGAAGAATTCGGTTTTTTGAAAGGGGATTTGTAGGCCAACTTTCTCTGCACATTCCTTGACTTGATCTTGATTGACATCGATCTGTTCGGTTGCCCTTTTTTCATTGCCTGCAAGTATGGCTAGGTCGTCTGCGAAGGCCAGGCATTATATTTCTGGATCGTCCGGTTTTGGATCGTCGTTTTTGGATCGATCGTTTTTGGATCGTCTGAGTCGTATTGGTTTCCAGTGTTCTTAATTTTTCAGTTCTTTTTCCCATTCCCTTATGACTTTGTCCAGGACCAGGTTGAAGAGGAGTGGGGATAACCCATCTCCTTGGCGTACTCCAGTTTTAATCAGGAAGGGTTCGGAAATTTCTCCCATAAATTTCACTTTAGAGGTTATGTCAGTCAGTGTCTGCTTGATCAATCATACTGTTTTGGGGTCGAGTCCAGTCTTCTACGATGTTGAACAAAGATTTTCGGTCGATGCAGTCGTATGCCTCCTTGAAGTCCACGAACGTGCAGATGATTGGGACGTTTCTGATAGCTTTGTATTTCAGTATAGTTTTTAAGTTAAATATTTGTTCAGTGCATGAGCGACCAGGGCGAAAGCCTGCCTGATACTCGCCAATTTTATATTCTAATTCTTCTTGTGTTCTCTGGAGAAAGCATGCTGAGAGGATTTTGTAAGTAACTTGTAGTAAGGAGATTTATCTGTAGTTGTTCACATCTGTTCTGTCTCCCTTCTTGTGCAGCGGGCGGATAAGAGCACATTTCCATTCATCTGGTAATTTTTCTGTTTGCCAAATGTTCGTGATAATTTGCGTAAGTTCCTGCAGTGAATTTGGTCCACGTAAGGTTTTTCAATAGTTCCGCGGTGATACCATCTTCACCGGATGACCTGTTATTTTTTAATTTGCGTATATGTCTGTGGATTTCTTTCTTTCTGTGAAATAAATATATATATATATATATATATATATATATATATATATATATATATATATATATATATATATATATATATATATATATTTATTTCTCAGCTTCGAACTGAGGGTTACATCGCCGAATGTCGGAACTGGTCGATTTGTATTGTTGGTTCATAGAGACCACAAATGTATAAAGCACTAGAAATTGAAAAGAACGGAAAATCAAATATTTGAGATAATGCCCTTCATATACCAGCAGTATGGAAAACATTTCTTAAAAACACGGGAAATGATGCAAAATGAACACCAAACAACTCCGAAGATTCCAATACCAACCAACTGACAAAGGGGCGGAACCAATAAAACAAACCGACCAATCAGAACCCTGCATGATACGCTCTACAGACCCGTGCGAACAAAACTACCAGACTCGGCGATCTGACTCTCAGTTTGAAACTGTCTATCAAAAGAGCAAAGACTTGAAAATGCCAGATGAGATTTTGGCGAAACGTCGTCAAGAATATGAAAACTCCTTAAACGAACGGATTGACACCCGGAAGAAAAATTCTATTTATAGAATTTATTATATTCCGCGATAAGATATTTCTTTATATACAATTAAACGTACATAAGTCGTTATATATACAGGGTGCCCCGAACTAACGTCGAAATATATTGGGAGGTGACTCTAAGTATTAAAATATAAAAAAAGTTCCTATAAACATATCCCAAAAATGGCTTCTTGAAGGGGCTAGAGCCCCTTAAAAGAGGAACTCTGAAGATCGTTTTTTCGCAATACTTTTTCGCATACAAACCCCCCCGAAATAAGCCAAATATTACCTAATATTATACCGAAAAAATACGAGGAGTGAAGAGAGTTAAATTATTACATTTGAATTGAATATATATCCGAACTAGTGGACGTTGCGCACAGTAACGCCATCTCTTGTCGAGTAGTCGAACTATTTTGTATCATTTGGAACCCCCCCCCCCCCCAAACTAAATCCTGGCTACGCCCGTGATAAAAACTATACCATATCTGAATTCGATTTAAGAAATTAAAAATATTACAAACAAAAAAATTATGGCAGCATTTACCAAGGAGACGCCCCTGTCTAAAATATGCAATTATCAACATAAAACACGTTTTTCCATTCCAACTTATTGAAGAATACCGGGTTTCACGACTTTAGCATAAACCGTTTCGAAAATATTACGAAAAAGCAATCTTCACAATTCCACTTTTAAGTGGTGATAACCCCTTTAAGAAGCAATTTTTGGCAACTTTTGGCAACTTTTTTATGCTTTAACCCCTAGAGTTACCTCCAACCCTGTATATATATATATATATATATATATATATATATATATATATATATATATATATATATATATATATATATATATATATATATATATATATATATATATATATATATATATATATATATATATATATATATATATATATATATATATATATATATTCCTTGATAAAATATTTCGAAAGTCGTAATTTATATAAATTCGTGATTTCGTATTAATCAGTACCAACTTGTGTTGTTGGTTGTCCACATTTAGAGGTCACGTGGATTTCGAGATTAAACGCAGACTCTGCATTATTCAAACAGAATCAATGCCATATAATTTTAAGAAATAACGAAAACATCCTGTAGTTAATAATACGAAAGCTGATCTGTACTAAATCAAGCTTTACGTCCACCCTCTACCCTCCAAATAACCTGTTCTTAATGAAAATTCCCAACAAATTAGGTAGGAGTAAATATTACGATAAATTACACGTACAAACTGCAATATTCTCATGTTGACAATTTCAATTTTCAATAAGATATATGTATTGCTTCTACGCAATGTATTTTATTAACAGCCGATTATACCGTTTAATTTTTACCTGTGTTACCGCATAAATTGGCATCACTTTTTCAGTGGTATTTCGTATATGGTTTAATTATTATTTAGCGCGAAATATATTATTATTGATATTAGGTCCAAGGCTGGACTTTTGTAGATAAATTGGACGCGTATGCTTTGTAGTTTACAGGGTGACTCATTTTGTAACAACCGTTAGTTTAATTTTTGTAATATTGAGTTGATCCATAATTGTCGGCAATTTTTTAGATAATATATATTATAAAAAACGAAACACAAAAATGTAACAGAAATATGTTTAAATGGTTAATTTAGAGCTTATTCACCCTCTATTTCAATAAATACTTTCCATTTACTTAGCAAACGGTTGATCTCACATGCAAAAAGCGCTAGTTTTTGGAAGCGATCCACGGTTTTGCACAGTCCGCCAATTCATAAAAATCATCGTAGACTTTTCCCACTGCTAGTTTTTCAGCTAACGGTTGCCTTGGATATCTGTAAAAGCTTCGGTAGGAGACTAAGGAGGATGAGGGAGGAGATCCAGATCCACGGCACTGGTTTCGGCTATGCGACTTTCAACATGTGGATTTGCATTGTCATGATGCAAGATAATTGGGTTTTTGAATAAAAAATACACATAGATTTTTTTACTTTATTTGAAAACTTTATCATAAATAATATTGATAATCGATGCGAAAAAAAATTACAATTAATTATAAATGAATTAAAATTAAATTAATTAAAATATTGTCAACGGTTTCTACCTGTATATATACCGTCAAAATTATTATTGGTTAAGTGCAAAATAAAATATTGTTGGTTATTAATTTAGTTCCGTAATGTGTAACAAAGGGTTTATAAAGGCTAATTCTGATAATATACATGCAGTGGATATTTTTATAGTCACAGATTTATAATATTAAATTATATTTTTATTAAAATAACTTGATGTTATGTTATAAAAAGAACATTAAATAAATTTGTTTTTTAAACGTAATTGATTATTAATTTTTTAAATGAATATTAATAAATGTATGTTGATATTATAGGTGATTGTAAAATCACTAATGCTACAGCAGTGATAACAATAGTCTGTAAAAGGCAACATATTATGATTAATAACTGAGAAAATCAACCTCTCGTATTCTTCCAACCACGCATTTTATATGAATACGTAGAACAGCAATTCGTTTGCATTCTAAAACCTTAGATTGTGATAATTTTATATCAGAACTAACCGAAGACTGTTTAATTAATTCTATATTTTTATCCTCAAGAAGTTAAACAATATTTTTGAATATATTGTTAAATATACATAATAAAACTTTCCCCAACGAGGATAATATAGATAATATATTACAGTAGATTATAATATGTAAACTACATAAATAACGCTGGGGAACAGCAACTTTGTTGACTTGGATCTGTGACTTGTTTTTGACTAATTTTTCATCTCTAAATTCAAAAATATTCACCGTTTTTATCTATCATGTCAAGTTCTTAAGCTACAGCATACCCCTCATTTTACCTTAAAAGTGTACATACGAAAGGAAATAAGGAGAGATCTGACCAAATAGATTAGAATATTTTATTAATACAGAGGTTAACATATTATTAAAAGTTAAATTGTGTTTATACAAAAAATATATAAAAGATATTATGGTAAAAAATTCTTCTTATAGCTTTTCCTGGAGTGTTCAGTTTGTGGTCATTCTCGCTTGATGCTCCAACAGTAGTCAGCCATCATACCGACATCCTATCTACTTTGATACCGCGCTTCCATAACCTTTAGATCTTGGTGGTATCGCTCGCCCTGTTCATCAATAATAGCACCAAGATTTTCTGGGTTATATATATATGGCAAGTTAGCAAGATGACTATGTAAAAAAATGCAGTTTGATGCTCATGTTGCAACCAAGCTTGTTAAAGCTCTCCAAGAGTTGTTGAACAATTTCGATGTAATGCGGTGCTCCTGTATTTCCAAGAAAGTCTTTAACAATATTTTTAAAAGCCAACCAAGCATTAATTTCAAGTTCGGTCATTGTTTCAGTGAAATTTTCATCTATAACGAGTTGCCGAATCTGAGGACCATCAAATACGCCTTTATCGTTTCATATGACAGTCTGGGGAATGCCGAAATGATATACTTAATACAGTCTCCTTCAATTGGCAAAGCCTTAACAAATTGCTTTATGAGACCTAGTTTTATATGCAAAGGCGGAAATACAATGTTTTTTCTATCGACAAGTGGCGGATTTAAAATGTTTGGATCACCAGGTCTTAGGTCAGATCTTGGCGGCCAGTTCGATTGCACCCGATGCTTCTCACGAGCTCTGCTGTCCCACACGCACAAAAAAATAGGGATACTTGGTATACCCGCGTTGCTGGCCAAGAATGAAACAGACCATTTTAAGGTCAACACAGATGATCCATTGGTGCATGTTATATTGCAACAAGTCAATGACTTTCTTTATGTCGCCATATTCTTCACGCAAAGAAACTGAATGACCTATTGGGACTGAACCGTATAAATTTCCATTATGTAGGAGAACACACTTCAAGCTACGATTTGAGCTATCTATAAACAATCGCCATTCAGTTGCGTTATAGTTAGAAATGGCCAATTCTTTCATTAAACCTTCTACGTTCTGGCAATATACAAATCCGTTATTATTTCTGAAGTTCTGCCTAAATTCACTTTCTCTGGATCGATAGTAAGTGACTTTAGCTCCGTTGTAAAGCAAATTTTTTTCGTGCAGTCTTGATGCTAATAATTCCGATGCTTTTTTGGATAGTTCCAAATCTCGTGCTAAATTGTTTAATTCATGTTGATTGAATCCTTTACGAACAGAATCATTGGAAACTTTGAATTCTTCGTCGGTGGAGTCACTCTTCACGATCTTCACTTGATTCACATTCTTGTATTTCTAAAGAAGGTAACTCTTGAAAAACTGGCACTGGAATTTCAGCTGAATGAGGCACAGGGCGTATAGCTGACAGTAAACTAGGATACTCAATTTTATGTTTGTTTTTATTGTTGAATCCTGATGTTTTCACTATGCAAAAGTAGCAATCACTTAAGTGATCTTTGGGCTCTCGCCAAACCATTGGTATACCAAACGAAAATTTATTACGTTTTCTCTTCGTCCACATTCATAAACTCTCTACACACTGCTTGCACACTTTATGAGGGGCCCATGATTTATCTTGGTCACCTATTATCACTTTAAAATAAGCAAAATAGGCTTGCCTGACAAATGTACTAATATTAGTCCGTTAAATAGGGATGGTAAAACTGCCACATATATAACAAAATTAATCAGGCCTGTTTAAGCACTTACGACGAGAACTACCAGAGCCAGACATAACGAAAATCTATAGTTGTGTATGTATACTTTGACTTCATTATATCAGAGCGACACAGACCCGCGTACTTTAGCATCTCATGCGTAACTGACCGAACTAGTTTTGGATGACGTAACGTCACTGACTCCCCCACTCCTAGGTCGAAGATTGTTCGCCGGTAGGAGAGCAGTAGTGACTTCTGTGACTTGCCAAGCTTAGTCGGATGCGCAACAACTGTAGAGAAAAAAACTTGACGTGATGATGAAAACTAAATAAAGTTTTGGAATTAGCATGTCAATTTACGTATAAAACAGCTTAAATAAAGAACTCAACAGAAATTATTTTTCAAATTGTTCCCCAGTGTAATCAATTCAGAATAAGAACAATCACTACCTAAAATTATATATATATATATATATATATATATATATATATATATATATATATATATATATATATATATATATATATATATATATTTGTTTTTATATTAGTTTGATTATTTTCACTGAAATTTGCAATACTTTTAAAACCACACCGATTCTTCAAACCACCACTCTAAACTCTATTAACAATATTTTCAAAAAAAAGTCCACTCATACTACATTATTGCTTTAATTAAGGTAACCTAATCTAATTTCAATATTTCATTCTGAACTTACCTTTGAGCCTCTATATCTTCATGTAAAGATATATGAGTATGACGTCGAAAATAGCACCGACAGCCGAAATAACAATTATAAACAAGTATAGTTTCAAATCGCTAGCAAACCAATAAATCCCATCAAACATATAGGTTAAACCTATAGAATAATGACTAAGACCGATAAATTGTTTTCTTTGCCCGGGATTCCGATTCTTTCAGAACGTCTTTATGGAAAGGGCGTGAAAGAAAATTTCTGTATAACTTGGAACTTTTCGGAACCGAATTGTTCCGAGCCGTCCCGATATTGGTGTTCGTGTTTACGTGTCTTGTCACCATTGTGAGGGCGCATGCGCTCGGGTTTTTTTTGGAGAACCGTCGGCGCGTCATCGGTACTATGTTTAAAAATGTATTTTCAATTTAATATAACGTTTTAATTATAAGGGAAAAGTAATAATAAAAATAGTTTTGTTATAATTATTATATATATTATGATCTTTCCATTTATGACAAAAAAAATGTGTTCAAAACTCTAATTTGTTTTTTAAGCTGTATTTCAACATTGATGGCTTGATGAAGTCGGTTAAGCTAGGCCACATACGTCATTATTGAATTGTTTTTTGCCATTTTAGTCCGGAATCCCCACTGCTAACACTCATTTGGAAAAAAAAAACAATAAACATTTGGAAAAAAAGTAAGAAATTCACAAGCCATTGCCATTCCACCAATTACAGATGCTGTTTACAAGAATCTCCCAGTATCTGATACCGCCCTCCCAACGCACAACATTGCCATCTTACAGAGTCATTATTGGAAATGCCTTTCGGTGTTTGACCCAGATTTGCGAGTGTTTGACCCAGATTTGCGAGTGTTTGACCCAGATTTGCCAGAATTTGCCATTTTGCGAGTTGTCTTTTTTTAAGGAGACGTGCGGGACCCATTCAGTCTATTTCTATACCTTATCGAGCTTCTTAAGGCCATGGACGATCATCGACCTTGAAATATTCATTAACCATTCCGATTGTTAAACCTTCGTCTTCTTTCGTGGTCTTCCTTCTCCCATGGTCAACCTCTTCCTGATTTATCCTCCAAGCTGGTATCACCTAATTTGAAGCTTCCGTGATATCAAATAGTTTGTTGATATCACGAAAAGACTTTGCTTATTTCCATCTTTTTTCGAAGTAGTAGAGCACAGTGGCCAGTTTGAAATATGGAGGTTCTGCATAGCAGCAGATGATTTATAAAATACATTTAAGAAACCAAAATTGAAAATAAGATATATAAACATACCAGATTTAATAAACAAGTAAAAAACCCGTACAATTAAATGTCACGAATTATATATTATATATAATTTTTTGAGGGTGTCTGCTGGAGTCTGGAGCTCTGCACCTTTCATATAGCAGCTGCCACTGGTAGAGCATAATATAAACGCGAAGAAAATTATTCACCCTCATTTTTATCAATTAAACATAGAAGAATATTTTTATGAAAAAAAGTTGAGAAAAAATGCGCAAAAATAAAGTGTGGTTACACAGATCGACATGATTTTTGGAACATTGATGAGAAAACTCTTTTTGCGTTCCATTTAGGTGGTTATTAACACACTTAAAAAAAATGGCCTAGCACGTCCCATTTTCAAATATCTGATTCTCCTTTATATCATGGAATCATTGCAATTATTTGTCCCTGACTCTGGAGTACAAAGGTAAGAAGTACTTTTGTACTCCTTATCTTTGTACTCCAAGTATTACGTACCCTTACTCCAAGTATTACTGTTTCTTGTATCTATGAGACAGTAGGGCAACAAAAGAACATTATAGTAAGGAAGATTGGTCTCATAGAACTTCTTTTGAACTTGATACTTCAAACATGAAATATGGCCCCTTTCTTAATCCAAAAACAGGTGCTTCTTCCACCTGTTTATATTAAGCTTGGACTAATGAAAAACTTTGTCAAAGCCATCGACAAAGAAAGGAATTATTTTGAAGTACCTAAAAGAAATATTTCCTCAATTAAGTGATGCAAAACTAAAGGAAGGCATTTATTGGACCTCAAATAAGAAAGCTTCTAGGTGATTTCCGTTTACAAGAAAAATTAAATGAAAAGAAATTAACAGCTTGGAAGTGTTTGGAACTACAGTAAAAGGATTTCTGGACAAAAAGAAAGATGAACTATAAAAACTTCATTGAGGAACAGTTGAAAGCCTATGAAATAATAGGATGTCGTATGCATGAAAATTTAGGTGAAGTAAGCGACGAATAAGGAGAGAGGTTTTACCAAGACATCAGGATGGAAGCAAGACACCAGAAACGCTAGAACCCATCTATGTCGGGCGACTACTGCTGGGTTTTAAAAAGAGACGATGCTTCAGAACATAAGAGGAAAACTCAACATCAACGGAACCCTTTTTTCCTATCCATCTTTCTGGCAGCAATTCATGAAGACATTTCCGCACATTTCGCATAAAATGAGGAGATACCCCATCCTGTTGGAAACAGAACATCTTTCTTTCTGCTAACGGTAGTTTATAAATAAACAACTTAAGTTTGTTTCTTAATAATTTCAAATAACGTTCACCATTTAAATTTTGTTCTATGAAGATAGGTCCGACCACTTCTTTATTGTAGATTCCACGCTATACGTTCACTCTTGGATTATTTTGTCTTCTTTTTTCTTCAGCCCAACAATGACTACTATCAGACCATTATCTGTAATCATGTCTATTGACCATGCCATTTAAGTAACAAATTGTTTCGTCGCAATAAAGCATGTGCTTCTCGAAATTGAGTTGCTAACGTTTCTTGTTCAAAAACCAGTCTCAAAATTTCAATCTTCTATCACAATCATCATCATGCAATCCTTGTACGTTTCTCATTTTGTATGGATGATAATTGTTCCCCTGTAAAGTGACCCACATCTTTGACTGAGAACAACCTACCTCTTGGGCAATTTTGTGCGTTGGCTTGTAAGAATGTTCCACTGCAAAGAAGAATATTTTCTTCAGTAATCAGTAATAACATTTTTACGCCTTTTGTGGGTCCTTGGGCATACGCTACCAGTTGTTTTTAGTTTTACTAAGTTATTTCTTAAAAACTCCGGATTTGGAAGAGACTTATCGAGATGTCTTGCATGGAATTCAGAGTAAACATCGCGTTGACTTAAGGCACTATCGTGAAAAAAAAATGTATTCAACTTTCTCTTTTTGATTAAATAACTGATTCATCTTTGCAACTGAATTAATACGTTATTTTTATATACATTCAAATACAACAGCTTTTAAAAACACAGTGACAGCACAACGATTTCTTCAAACAATACAATTTTTGTTTAATTTTTAGGACCTACTATTGCTATGTTAGCCTCTTTAGTTTCTGCCGACTGCATATTATTTTACTTGTTTTTGCTAATTATTCTAAAACGGCTACTCCAATAAAGAAATGTGATATGTCATTTTATATTTCGAATTTTAAGATTTATCAAATAATGAAAAAAAAAAATATGGTGTTGCCATTAAAAAATATTGTTTTAGTAGCTACTGAAGAAATTCTACTAGCCAATCACTTCAAATAAAAAAGTTAGCCAATGTCAGGTTTAAGAAAACATGCACTGTATATACATATAAATATATACAGAATAAACTTTGACAGATGAAGTAAATGTTATAATTATTCTTCCAGATACCAATCTATTCATTTAAGAAATGTTTGTTTTTCTTGACGACGTTTCGCTAAAATATCATTGGTAATTTTCAAGTATTTGCTCTCTTTACGAAAGTTACATGTTTGACAGCATGTTTGTCGAAGTTGAAAGGTTGACAACAGCCATTTTTGAGCCAAGTAACCATTTTTGAACATGACAAACCATTCTTGAGAAGTCTGAGAAGGTCTAGCGTCCTCTCCATATAAAACGCAAATGCCTCGAACTGCTTCTGTAGCTTTTTGACCACCACGAAAGGCGAAATATAGCACGTGTCGGAAATTAAGTGTTTTGCCACCTACAATGTTCATTTCAAAAGCATGAAAATGAATCAACCCTCGAATTAGTGAATTAATGAAAGTTAATCAACCTGTGATAAGGTTTGGGTGCCAGGAGACTGCGAAGAAGAGGTGGGGGGTCCAGTCTGGAGACATCCGTCTCCTGTGGGATAATTCCAAAGGGGAAATAGAGCCATAAACGAACACAGATTTTGTTTTCTGATGCGATGTCTCCGTTTCGACTACCGTACTAGAGAAATAAGGATACAATCAAGCAAACTGGCGCCTATTCGGGAAATTTTTGATAAATTTATTAAGAAGTTCCAACGCTATTTTACACAAGGGGAATACCTCACGATACATGAACAATTACTTCCTTTTAGACAGAAGAGTTCATTTCAGCAGTTTTTCCCAAGCAAACCTCCTAAATATGGGATAAAGGTAATAATTATTACAAAACTGGTAGATTGAAGGATGATGTACACAATAAATTTAGAAGTTTATTCTGGAAAACACTAACCAGGGCCATATTTAGTCAGCAACCCATCGAAAGATGTCGTCCTCCATCTAGCCAAACCAATTTATGCATCTAACAGAAATCTAATTGGGGACAATTGGTTTTCCAGTAATTCTCTGGTGGAAGCAATGTTTGAAAAAAATCTCTTATGTGCGAACTCTAAGGAAAAACGAAAAGGAAAGAGTGCCGAAAGAGTTTCTCCCAAGCAAAGACAAAAACCTCCGTTTTTAGGTTTCAAAAAAATAAGACTCATATCATACACTCAAAAGAAAAATAAAGCAACAATTTTGGTATCTTCTATGCATGAGGATGATTCAATAGACGTATCTACTGGCGAAAAAAAACCTGATATAGCCACTTTTTATAATCATTCAAAAGTTGGGGTTGATGAAGTTGACCAACTTTGTGCTAATTCTTCCGTTGCCAGGAATATAAGAAGGTGGCCTGCTGTTGTATTCTTTGAGCTTTTAAATTTATCAGGAATAAATGCGATGAGCATATTCTCCGCGAATAACCATTACAAAAAAATGAGAAGGGACGAATTTATCGAATCTTGCCACGTGCCAGTGGAAATCAGGAGAAGAGGTGCACTATTACTCAAGTATATGCCAAAATTTAATTAACAGACCGTGCAGTTCAAAGAGAAGGTACCAGATCTGTGGCCATTCTGAAAATAAAATGACAAGAAGATCCTGCTCTAAGTGCTAGAATTGGGTATGCCCTGATCAGTGTATTGATGTTTGTGACATATGTATTAAGTAGCCTAGTTTCATTTATTACGTTTTATTATTCTTATCTATTAATATTATTATATATATATATATATTTATATTATCCATCTGTTAAATGTTCTTTAGAAAAAAAAACATTGGAAATACAATCTAATTCTTTATATATTTTCAGCAATATTTGGTAATATTAAAAACACTATTAATATATAATTATTTTTTTAACCTAAACTATATAATGTTACAAATGATACTTGCAGAAACAAAAAAAGGCTTTAAAATTAGAATACTTAATTACACGAGACCACTGGAAGGTTAAAATTAGGTTTTAAAGAAAAATGATGCAAATAGTTTTGTAGAGCAAGAAAAGGGTTTTCGATTACGTATATATATATATATATATATATATATATATATATATATATATATATATATATATATATATATATATATATATATATATACATACATATATATGTTTCTAAGTCATTCATTCATTTGGTTCATGAACCAAATACACTAAAGGTCCTACTACCATACGTAAAAGGAATCACAGATACGATAGGCAGACTATTAAGGAAACATAAGATCAGAACAGCCTACAAGCCGCACAAAACTGTTGCAAACATCCTAAAAACCCCAAGGACAAAGTCAGACTGGAAAATCATGGGGTGTATAGTATATTTTGTTCCGACTGCAACAGAGCATACATAGGACAAACAAATAGACGAATATCGGCCAGAATACAAGAACATAAAAATGACTTAAAAAACAAACAAACCACTTTCGCTCTGTTCCAGCACCATATACAAACAGGACATAAAATCCATTTTGGAGGAATCAAAGAAATAGCTAATATTGAAATCTACAAGGTCCGAACAATCAGAGAAGCCCTTGAAATAGAAGAAAGAGGTAAGCTAAATACGCGAAACGACGCTCGCAACATTCCAAAAGTATGGAAATCCCTTCTGAAAAAAGGAAAAACGCGGCAACGTTGCAGTGAGATAGAAAAATCAATAAACGGAAGTCCGACGGCGTTGCCGAGCGCCGCAAATGGTCCCGAACTACCCCGATATAATCTGCGCAGTCGCTTCTGTAGCCGGTCAGCTATAAAAGAGAGCATAGCGACCCGTGCACGTCAGTTGGACACTTGAAAATGCCAAATGCGATTTTGGCGAAACGTCGTGACTCTTCACAGCATCAACGGATCGACACCCGGAATGATTTAGAAACATTATCTACCATCCTTGAAAATATTAGATGTAACATACATACATACATATATATATATATATATATATATATATATATATATATATATATATATATATATATATATATATATATATATATATATATATATACTTGGCCAAACGCAATAAAGACGAAGGAAAAACAAAAGGATTATATAAACAGCGGAAACTTATGGAACAATCCATTACATGAAATAAATTCTGGAAACGATTAATTGACCTTGAACGGGTTGTTAGAATTGTTCTGGTCCGAGAAACATTTCCATTAAAAAAACTACAACATTAAAGTTATTTAAAAATAAATATATATTTAAAATTGACCTTATACAACAAGCTGGGCAAGAATTAACTATTCACATTATATTTTTTGTCAACAAATAAGATATTATCATTATAAATTGTCTCGCTGTCTTATAAAATAGTCGCAATATTATTATTAAGCTATTTCGTAAAGCGTACAATCTAAAATATAACAAAAAATGATGTTGGTGTCATAATAAATAATAAGATTTCAATAGACCAGACGCCGATAAGGGTGTATAGAAACGATACAAATAATAATTGTTTGAAAAATCGGTAGCTCGTGATAATAAATCATTTATTACAAAATATCAATAAGAACGGCCCGACAGTCACACGTTCTACTGACTGATCTCGCGCGAACCTTTCAAAACTGCCCTATGATAATTTGTTATGTCGACTGTCGGACCAGTTGGTGGCACGAAGTGACAACCATATCGGTATAAATTGGTACGATCAGGTTGGTATCACACCCAAACTGATTTTTGATCAGCAATCAGACCATTCAAACAAAAAGAAAACAGATATAGTTGCGAATATGTAAGTTATTGCATACTGAGCAAGTTTTATTTTCTAAATATTATCGTCAGTATTATACCAAAAGCACTAACTTAATGATGGACGAATCTAGCTGTAGGGAGTTTAATAATTATCACAACATATAATACAGAAGATTTTTTTTAGTGCGTTCGAACTTTAAATACAAATAAAATAGCACCCAAATTAGATGCTTTAAAAGTATTTATTTTATGTGAAATAACATTCACTGCAGTGGCGGCTCGAGGGTTTTTAAAGTGGGAGAGCGTAGAAAAAACTAGTGCTGCTGAAGTTTTTTTTACTTTCCTCTTCCTCTTTTTTTGGTTTTCGTGCTATTGAAACCCTGTATGGGAGGTGAACTAGGAAAACAATAAAATTTTGTATTGTTACTACTTACAAGGACATCGGAGGGTGGGTTGTTGCTTGTTGTTGTAACTGTAAACAACAAACAGTTTATTGTAACTGTAAATCAATAGAAAAAATTCGAAAAAGTTAAAAAAACAGACACTTTCATGTTTTCAATTAAAAGTTGATTATTTTTATTTAAAAACTACTACTCAGTGTGTACACATGTAGCAAATCCCAAATCAAAACAAGTATTCGCGAGGCGAACGAAATACGTGACGCGAGACATTTCAAACCCGTCAAATCCGTCAAATTAGCGTTTAAAACTAATTACCGATACGCTCGGTCGCAGGGAATCTACGTCCAAATCGCATGTTTTAGAAAGCTGTTAAACCCCCGAATTCTGGCAACCAACAAGACATGTAACGCCAACGACGAGAAAAGATAACGTGGCGTACGGTCGCTGGAGGTAAACGTCCGACCAACGATATAAAAATTGTAGCGAGGGGATGGAATTTTTATCCGTATTATTTGGTGTGATGGGTCGACAGACGTTCTTTTACATTTGGAGATTTTCGCGGCTACTTCTGATAAACGCTTTGTGTGAATCCAATGTCCGACCACTTTTGGAATCTTATACCCCAATTATCCGAATTATGTTGACTACCAAGGCCTGAATAGTTGCTGGTTTATCGACATAGGCCAATTAAGAGGTCCGTTCCTCGAAATAATTTTCTCACCAGCTTATATCCTTAATAAATCGATTAATGCGCTGGCTGTATGACATATGGAACCATCCTGTTGGAACAATTATCCTCTAAATTTTCCATGTAGTCGAATAACAAAGGCCAAATTCTTGTGAAAGTCGACGTATTGATAAATTTGGATAGTTATCAACACTACCAGCAACAGCGGTGATATTTTCTTCGGAAAGCACAGTTTTTGTTTTGTTTTTCTTTAACATCGAACAGTATAAAATGCGTTCAAAATTTCTCGATGATTTGGCGAATACATCGCTCGGTTGGGCATTTACATGTATGTGCACTATAAAATTCACAAAGTACCCATTAAGTTTGGCGCACACAAACACTGATTTTGGAAACACATTTCGACAATTTTCCAGCTTGCCCTAATGGCAAACGTTCCATGATGATTTGCCAGACTATATATATATATATATATATATATATATATATATATATATATATATATATATATATATATATATATATATACTGTGTTAACTTTTTTTGGCAAATTCTACGTCACAAATAACACAAAAATGTCATACGCACATGCGTCCGGAAATCCTTCGTGTTTGAGATACAGCGGGTTGAAGATTTTTTTTCCTTTTTTATCTTGACATTTTTTTCGTATCTGCTTTGGTTTTATGGCAAACTTGACATAATAAAATAACTAATGCGATGGAATCAACTTACCTATGAAGATAAGTAATTTACTGAAACATCAGATTGACAAAACTGCAGTGGCACTTAGTTTTCCAAGTGTTAGTCATTAGCAACCGAAATAGTTTGGCGTTATTGCTACTTTACAAAATATTAGGGGGCAGGGCAGAAATATGCATAAGTATACTAATGCTGAATTAGTCACCTCTATTCACTTGCAGATTATTCACCTCTATTACGGAATGGCCAATTGTAATGCCCGAAGAGCAATACTTTAATACAAGGCAGCATTTCCACTACTCGTATGTCCTTGTAGATGCACGTTTCCTGATGTTCATCGGTGTTTAAGGGAACAAGGTAATTTCAAGGTTCAAGCACAAGATAGAGACCGAAATAGAGATATTATTTTACAACACCAGATATGGAAAGAACAGGTCCATTATAATATATTAATAATATATTAATATGGATATATATTATAATAATATATTAATTTCTCATGTGGTATGTTTTAAAGGAACACCACTTGTACCCTTGCAATATTCGGAGAGTACATGCATTGCTTTCAAGGGATTCTTCATTGGTTTGGTTTGGTCAACATACAGTGATCACAATTTTTATATTTCCGTACTATTTAGTGATGAGGCTCAATTCAAAAATCAACCACTTTCATCAATGTTGACCTGGGGAGTATGGTATATGGCACAAGATAGAGACCGAAATAGAGATATTATTTTACAACACCAGATATGGAAAGAACAGGTCCATTATAATATATTAATAATATATTAATATGGATATATATTATAATAATATATTAATTTCTCATGTGGTATGTTTTAAAGGAACACCACTTGTACCCTTGCAATATTCGGAGAGTACATGCATTGCTTTCAAGGGATTCTTCATTGGTTTGGTTTGGTCAACATACAGTGATCACAATTTTTATATTTCCGTACTATTTAGTGATGAGGCTCAATTCAAAAATCAACCACTTTCATCAATGTTGACCTGGGGAGTATGGTATTATAAATTCGTTTATTGTCCTTTATGTAAGAAAAACCTTTTATGCTGATAGAAACCTGTATGTTAAGTGAAAAGTCAAGTTTGCTATGAAACAGAGGCAGATACTAAAAATGTCAAGATACACTTTTTATAGAAAATAAAGTTTAATTTTGAATAGGACCGTATTAATTATTTAGTAGCATAATCCTATATTTCCGCCATTGGCTGCTTGTAGGACTTGATATTCTGTCAGATTATGGCAACCGGAAGGCTGATGACGTGTATGAAATTTGGTTATACCTTTCTTTATGCGGAAGATATAAATTTAAAAAGAAAAAAATTGAAAACTTCAATCCACTGTATCTTGAGCACGAAGGATTTCCGGGCCCATATTTGTATGATATTTTTGTGTTATTTTGCGAAGTAGAATTTGCAAATTGAAAAAGTTTGACAGAGTATTTCATTAACACCCGTTATATATTTGCCAGATGATTGCGCAAACTCACAGTTCGTTTGTCAGCACCCTTATCAGAAGTTCGGACACACAACAATTTTTTATATCAAAATGAAAAAATATTAATTTGAGAATCTTTCTATTGCTTGTCGTATACTGGGAATAAATACGACAATTTTAATATTCCATTAATAAAATTTGATAAGTAACCAGTTAAAATATTGTTAAGCAAAGCAGTATTTTTGTGGATCTGTTAAAAAATTTGCAACAAATTTTTGTTATAATCACAAAGAAGACAGTAATTTCTAACCTAATACAGCGATGAGAAAAATTATATGAAACCTTTATCAGATGTCAAGGATAATCTACCATACCGACAATACCACTCTACCGCCTTAATCGCACTTTGAACGTTTCAAAATTATTTAAATATATATATATAAAACAATATTTTAAAGAACAGCAGAAGAAAGGCGTTTATTTCATTTTTCGGTTTGAAAACATTTATACAAAGTTAAATAATTGAGTATATATGTTTTTATACGTTCTTTCACAATGGCTACCTAAACGAAACGTCCAAAAACTCTCTAAGGGCTATCTGGGAAGGTTATCGGCGACCGTGTGTGAGTTCTAACGCCTACGAACAACTAAAACGACCACGCTCCCGCTACTGTTCACTAATATCGACTCGCTTTTTAACGCCTTTTGCTCGACCCGATCTAGATTCGAATTCCACGCTCCTTCTCACCAATCTGACAATTGGCCGTGGGGTGTTGAATAGGCGAGCTCGTTTCCATTTTTCTTTTAATTCGCCACAATCTTCGAATCTCAGATATATCAACTAGAAAGACTTCTATTTTTAGTGAAATAAGAATTTAGAAAGGAAACAACTAAGAGCTGTTCTCATACGAATGACAAAAATTTACTTTTTCAAAATTGCAGTGATACAAATTGTTTTATAAACATAGAAAAAATATTCAAGGAGCCCTTATGATAATCAATTTAAATATTAAAGAGTTTTCCAATAACACTGTCAAAACGTTTACAAGTATTAGCGGTAACACTATTTGAAATAGTGTTACCAGCCAAAACAATTACTTTGCTCTTAAAAATGAAGCACATCATACCAACAAAAATGAAGAAACCACTGTACCATGCACTATTCTCATCTAAAAATGCTTATATGATTAATACATGGAGCAATACTACAGAATAAAACTTAAACATACTACAAAGACAACAAAATAAGACATTGAAAATATTATATAATCTCAACAGACTAACGCCAACCGAAGAACTATACAAAAAAACAAAAGAACTGAACCTCAGACAACTAATGCAATATCACAATATACTACTGCTATACAAAATTCAAAATAAATTAATAAAGACAACTATCACATTCACGACAAACAAACAAATACATACATACGAAACCAAAAGAAAATCAGACATTAGAGTTCATAAAAATACACAAGTAAGACTCACACAAAAACTCACAACTGAAACCGTAGCAAAATTCAATAAGATACCGAAAGACATAATAAAATTAAACCTAAAAAATTTTAAAAAGAAGCTTAAATACTTACTACTAGAAAACAAGATCTGAGCGACATCGACTAACAGTTGAAAAAAAAAACCATGACGCCTTCCATACCATCTGCCCAGAGAGAGACTTAGAAGACTTCAAACTGTAGCAGATGAAGAAGGATACAACCCACAACTGCATGAATCCACCAACAATAACAAATAGATTTATGTTGTAATATAATATTCAGTTGTATATGTTAATATTTTAATAATAATAATATTGGTCACTAAAATGTACCAGTTGTGGAGGTTAATACCAAGCAAATTGAAAAGTTCGCAGAGCGACTGCTATAGAGCAGTAGAAGAACTATACAATCTACAACATTTTGAAGTTTCGTCATTCTTATGAACAGTTCGTCATTCATATATCAGTTATTGATTAATTTGTCCGTTACTTTGTGATAATTCGTTTTTTAAAACAGAATAAAACTTTTTTTTGCATCCAAAATTCGTGAGAAAATACATGGTTTAGCAGAGAAAAAAATCATTAGCACAATGCAACGGCTCACAGAGGTGTTCTTGTAATGGCCAAATTGAAGAAGTGACACTACAAATCGCTGGAGCATTCACGATATTCACCAGAATCGCTGACTTTTATCTGTTCCCAAACCTCAAAAATTCCTACGTAGCAAGCGTTTTTCATCAGATGAAGATGTTATAGCAATCATAGATGAGTATTTTGAAGGACTTCCAGAAAATCACTTCAGAGATGGAATAAATGAATTGGAGAATTGCTGGAAAAAATGTATTGACTTTAAGGGAGAATATACGGAAGAATACAGTTATTTTTTCTACTATAACCTTTTTTCATTTCTGCTCTGCGAACTTTTCAATTAGCCTAGTAATGCTTAAATTTTTTAAGTGATTGCGCTAGAAACAGAAGGTAGTTTACCGTCTAAATTGCTAGGACAATAGCTTTCAAAACGCCCTTGATATTCAAAGAATTTCGAGTTAACGTCATATCTTTGTCATATGGTAAACACGTCGACATTAGAGCTAAACAAAGAGCAAGACTTGTGAAAGCTTACAGTGACAATGTCCCAACGCAAAACACTTGTGGGCGTTGGTTTAGACCAGAGTTTACCAAACTAAAGATCGCGAGCTACCGGTAGTTCGCGTGGATTATTTCGATAGCTCACGGCTATAAGCAACCTTCAGACGTCGAAATCATAATCTTTATAAAGGAAAATACCATATTATAAGACATATACGATTTGTATATTGTATTTTGAGCAAGTTTAGATAGCTCTTTCTATTTGAATATTATTAGAGTAGCTCAACACATTGAAAAGGTTAATAACCTCTGGTTTAGACGATTCAAAAGTGGCGATTTCGCATTGAAAGACAAAAAACGCCCATGTCAACCAAAAACATTTGAAAATGCCGCATTGTTGGAAGAAGACGATATGCAAATTCAACACATGGCAGAGAGGCTAAAAGTTAATTATACCTACGCAAGTTAAAACCCAGATGGGTGTTGCCTTTCAAATGCAAGAATTTAATAGCCACTATATATTCAATTTTTTTCATCTTTACAGAAACTTTAACATCGACTAACATATATGACTGTTACACAACAACACACAACTACTGAGCATCTAATATGACTGAAATTTTCAAGGTTATCTTTCAACGCATGCGCAATTATATCATCAGAATATGTTTGACGAGTAACGCCATCTTCATGTTGAGGCTGGAAACTTAGACATCCATCCTAATAAAAATTTCCAAATTATCACTTGCAGACATTGTGCTTCATTTTATTCATTCATTCATTTTATATTATGTATTTCAATTCTAACACTCTTATTGGACGACCCTTTAGGGGTTGTCCTCAAAAAAATGACGAATAATTAGAGAGGTGTATGGTAGTTTGATGGTGCATTATCATAATACAAAAACCATAAATTCAGATTATACATAAGTTTCTTTGAGAATGATCGCGAGGTCGAAGCATGTCAGAGAATAACTTTAATATATTAGTTCAAGTGTTTAAATTATTATCAAATCATAAATTATTGTATCACAAATTGATTATTGATTATTGTTGATTGTTTCCTTCATTGGTGGACGTGGAAAGTTTTCCCAAACAAAGTTCAACTGATTCTCTACCATCACCAGAGCCCTTGCACGACTTATAAATATTTTTTTTGACATAGCTTTAACACCATAAGACTTTTTAATATTTATTAATGAATCAGCATACGAAATTTTGTGTTTTTAGACAGAATGTTATGCAAGTCCATTTTTTTTAAATCTGGGAACAATAATTTTTTACATTAAAAAGTTTCTAAAATGTTTAACTTAAACTGTACAATGATTTGAAATTACTGTCAAATATTAAGAAAAGTTATACCAATATAAAGAACAAACTGATGTATCAATATTTGCCCATTATGATACAGCTTGAACTTAATTGTAGATACTGGAAAAAGAAACAGCTTCGTATACACTCTATGAAATATTTTGTTTTCGTTTCTTTCGCGGTAACATTTTGTAAAACGATTTTTTTTTGTCAATTGGATGCATTTATACGAGGGTCGCTATTTATGTATTCCAAATTGGCAACGATGGTGTTTCTAGGCGCCATCAGACATATCCATCGTAAAGTTTGGCATTGACTTTTTGTCATACGAACGCTGTTCGTGTTGGTTAGTCATTTGAAAATCTCATCCCAGTCAAAAAATTTAATTAACCCCTAAGAATTTTCGTGCGATGCTTTACTACGACTTTCGACGTAGATTATCTCAACAACAGTGTATCGATCAACTCACTTTGACTTTTGGGAATTAATCACCATCTAAAACCACTGTATATCACTGGTTTAGTGAATTCAATCGTGGCCGTCGTTCGTGCACGGACCAACTTAAAGAAGGTCTTCCAAAATCGGTTGTTGTACCTGAAAACATCGATGTGAGCGAACTGATAAAGCAAGATCGTCATGTATCGCACATACCGTATAGGACTTCGAAGCAAATAATTGCTTGTTTTTTCGGATAAATGGCTACATGTTACTACATGTGGCTACAATGTTACTAGAGAATCATAGAACAGTTAATTCTGAATGGTACACAATCATTGGTTTGCCAGAAGTCTTTGACGAAATAAAAAAAAAACAATCAGTGACGCAGGATCATTCTTCACCATGACAACGCGAGCTCTCATACATCGAAACGTACAACTCAATACTTAATCGGTCAAAACATCGAATTGATGGATCGTCCGCCTCACAGTCCTGACTTGACATCCAATGATTTCTTTTTATTCCCGTCCGTGAAGAATAAACTACGAGTCAACGATTTTCGATGCCAGAAGGAGGATGTATGTTGTGGAGGTACCTCAATTGGAATAAAAAATGTGCTATGAAAATTGGTTCAAACGTATGCAAAAGTGTCTCGGTCATGGCAGAGAATATTTTGAAAAACAATAAAACCATTTTCAATGCTAATTATTTGTTTTTATTTATTATTCCCGATACATAAATATCAACCCTCATACTAATAGTTTCACACAAAGACTTAAACTACCCCCTGCACCATTACGGGACTCGATCAGCTCGAAACACAAGACAGCAACGAAAGAGGAACGAAGAAGAAGGAAAGAGAGAAACAATGAGCGACCGATTCGCCTCCCGTCGTCCGCTTAATTAACGAATATTGCGAACGAAATCGGCAGTCAATCGAGAAAATAGCCTGGCAGCCCCCTCTGGAACCACCTCCCGAAGCCCATTTATCTCTTCGGCTTCTCCGTATTATGAGTCGTCCGGGGATCAAAGTAATTCTAATTTATCTAATTGCCGTAAAGCGTGGGGTTCTGGTCCTTGAACTGAGCTTTATCCGAGTTCACATCGGCCACATCGTCCGAAGAATACCTATGCAGTACCAATTTTATACGTCTCATTAAAACTGCTGCATTTTTTGTTTATATGTATACTCTTAAAATGTTTTTGATCAAAGAACTAAAAAATAAATTTACTAAAAAATCCATATTATTTTAAAAGGTGACATACTGAAATCCTTACAGTGGAATATTTAAACAATTTTATTTTTCACCAAATCTAAGAATATAAGCTACAGTCGCCAAAATTTGGAAAACAAGTTTGGAAAAGAATATTATGGATATAATAATAAATATAAACGTCAAAGAATAGCGAGAACAGTCCTTTATTATTAACAATAATCAAAAACTCGCTAGGTTTGTTCCTATTTCTACAAGAATTGTTTTAACAATAAAGTGGAAATTCTACAAATATATTTTTGGGCGCCTAATTACGTCCCGGGGACGATATTGAGATTACAATAATCAGACTATAATAATCCTACTTGAACTTAAATTGTATTTTTAATAATATATATATATATATGGTATAGTTTAAGAAATTTTTGTTCTCCAGACACATTGTACAAATAAATGTAGTTCCTGGATTGGCAACGCAATCCTCATACATCCATAGGAAGCATTTGGGAAACGCTTTTATGACGCTTTTATGAACAAGGCATTCAGCGTCATTATTGTTACTGTCTTCTTCATCAATAGAGGTTTGTGGGGTCAAAATAGAGTCATCATCAGACGTGTCCTCATCAGAAGACTGTCTCTTTCGTCACTTCTTGGTTCTATTTTTGTTCTTTTCTACTGTTTTGCCCGTTTTTTTGTATCTAGCTCTTTTTGTTTCTTATATTCTTTCGTCCTTTTCCTTCCGCTTCTTTTCTGCATCTATGATTTCTTGTTTATGCGCTGAAGCCGTGACTATCATGCCTTTGCCCCATCTAATTGACGTCATAGGTGGTTCAACGATGGGAATTGGCTGCGCATCAGCTGGAACTATAAATGGGGATGGAGTGTTTCCTAATTGTAGGAAGGTAGTTTAAGTTTTTGGGGTTGAATGGGGGACTGCGAAAGTAAGGAGACATCATTTACCGAAGGTGCTATATTGCTTGCATATTGAAAGAAAAATGCTTTAGTTAAATGGAAATATTTCTGCTTTCCGAAAGCCATTTACTGCCGTATCGATTTTGCAGGTTTTTGAATAAGTTTTTCCAAATATTTCTCCAACTTGGTAGTGAGTAACAACCCGTCCTGGATGATTTATCAACTAATTCTCTACTTCTTGGGCCTAAAATGTTTTTAAAGGAAACATAAATGATCCAAAGGCTGCATATGATCAGTTGAATGAAGGGAGAGGAAGATCACAGACACATCATTGTCACGCGCAATGTCAATCACTTCTAAATTTCTTGTATGGTTGTAATGAACATCTAACACCAGCAAAGGGTCTTCTTTAGATGGTTTTACTATAGACACAAAATGCCTTAGCCATTTTGTGAACAGCTCAGGCTGGATCCAACCAGACGGATGGCATCCACTAATGGTACCTGGAGATGCTCTATCAAGCAGTTCAGTTTTCATGTTTTTTTTTGGAAACACAATTACACGTTACACACAAACTGACCAGAAGCTGACATACAAGTCACACTATTTACTAATGCTTCCCTTTCAGTAGACGAAAATTTGTGGACTTCTCTCTTGCCCTTCATAGTCAAGATTTTTCTAACTTTATGCAGAACGCTGCTAATTCCAGTTTCGTCTACATTGAATATTTTATTAGGACTGAAGTTAATCTTTTGTAATTCAGGTTTCAATATATCAAAAAAGTCTTAACATTTTCTGCAGTTGTCCTTGTACCCGAGCTCGTGATAATGACTCTGGTTCAGGAAATGACAAGTCAGGATGACGTGCCATAAATAGCTTCATCCATTTTTTGCTGGCCTTTTTTTGGTCTGTGAAAATGAGTGAAGAATATTATTCCTTATAGCCAATTGGAAAGTCATTCGTTTTAAATCAGAAACAACGACACCAAAGTAATTCATCTCCATTTGCAGGCAATAGTTTACCAATTCTTCTTCAAATTTTACTGGTAATACTGGTTTTTTCCCATTTTCCCAGAAACTACATCTTCCATAGATTTTTCAGATGTTTTTACGTAATCTTTCAAAGTAACTCTCGGAACGTTAAATAACTTAACTGCCTTTTTATAGCCCACTTCTTTCGTTCGTACAGCTTCAACAGCTTTTTTCATTGCTTCGGGATCCCACAGCTTACTCCTTTGCATCTAAAAATAAACTAAATATATATATATATATATATATATATATATATATATATATATATATATATATATATATATATATATATATAGAAAAAAGTTACAGAAAATACTCTTGTAAGACGAAATTCTAAATATCATCCGGGGGACGATATTAGGTCCACGGGGGAGCGATATTAAGAATTTGCTAGTTGTGTTAATAAGATCCATTCCACAAAAAAACACATGTCGTAACCTAAACGTTTTCCTATCAATTTGAATATATGCAATAACAACGCAGTATTTCAAACATATCAATAATGAAACCATTCCGACAATATTTCAGTCAAAATCTCAGCTTGAACAGTTTTTTCCTTTTCTAAATATCTTGTCAAAGAAGTGGCGTCTCACCACAAATTGTTTACAATGACCGTTTGAGGTCACTAACTTTAGTTCGGGTTATCAAAATTAGATGACGTTAGTCAGAAAAAAAAGAAACCGATGAGGACGAAAGTAGGTTCGGGGACGAAATTTAACGACTTTATCTTATCTATTTGTCCGGAAATTTCGAAGGGATTTTTTTAAGAGAAAGAGAAATGCAAATAGTTTCAGTACTTAAGATATCAGTACTTAAGATATATCTCAGCAACCAGTCACGCCTTCTATTGACGAGTAGCATCGCTTCAAAGCTTGAACATTCCTGGACCTATTGAAACCTACTTTACCACGATCGGTTGACATTTGTTGATTTTATGACATCTTATTTATAAGCCAAAAAAGTTTGATGTGCAAAAAAATCATGTAACAAAGAACTATTATTAAATTTAACGCAAAACTTACGGAAACATTGCGGTCGATGCAGCATGTTTACGGCGATGATTGTTTAAACATAACAAATGTTTTTCTGTAGCATAAACGTTTTTTAGATGGCACAGTAGCGCTAGAGGATGAAAAACGTGATGGGTGACCAATTTCAGCTCGCAATCCCGACACAATCAAAAAAGTTGACAAAAAAATGACCGCAAGCGTCGCTAAAAATGATGGAAGAGGCTTTAAATATCAGCAACGAAACGATTTGACTCAGTCTCCACAAGAATCTGAGTAAAACAAACGTTTGTGTAAAGTTTGTTCCACGCACGTTGACGGAGAAGCAGAAATGACTTCGTGTCAATCATCCCAGAAAGATCGTCGTAGCCGCCAGAAATGATCAAAACTTCCTAAAATCACTTGTTATAAGGGAAAAAACATGGTGCTTTTAATATGATCCAAAAACTAAGCTCCAAAGGACGGAGTAAAAGTCGAAAAACTCACCACAGGCAAAAAAACACGAAAAATTCCTTCAAAAAGATCAGAACAATGTTCAATATTTTCTTCGATAGCAAAGGCATCATCCACAAAGAGTTCATTCCAACTAATCAAACTACCTCAGGGTACTACTACTTAGATGTCCTGAAACGATTGATGCACTAAATTCGTCGCATTCGGCCAAAATATCGCGATCCACACAGCTGGAATTTGTTGTACGATAATGCGCCATGTCATACATCGTTAATTGTGCGTTAATTTTTAACCCGAAACCAAGTCTGTGTGATCAACCACCCACCGTATTCACCAGATTTAGCCCTTTGTGCCTTTTCCTTGTTCCCAAAGTTAAAAAAGTGTTTTTTTTTTAACATTCAGAGCATCAAAACAGCTTCGACGCATACTTTGGAGGTTATTCCACAAAATGAGCTGGAGCACAAATGTATCGAAGCGAGAGAATACTTGGAATAATAATTCATAAAAAATGCCACGTGTTTCGTTTTAATCACATTTTCCCTGATCACTGATACTGATACTTAACGGACGCACTGTGTATTGTATTAGTAATTATCATTATAATTTATAACGTAGTTAATAATCCCTTCTGTCTTTTTTTTTCCAAAAATTAGCATCTATATTGCCAAAAAAATGTTAACAAACAATTTTTTACCTCTTTTTTCCTTTTAAGTTTTCACATTTACACAAGTTTGGAGAAAGTGGAATAGATGGTAGTCGATGATGTTCTGCGATTTCGGTGAGTAAGATGCATGGGGCAAAACATACCAATAGAAGCTCAACAATTTTTGCCGTGTCCTGATAGCAACGAGTGTTCATACATTGTTAGGATGAAACATTACACCTTTTTTTTTCTAAGGTCGGTGTTGATGGTTTAGTTACGTGGAAGAAGCTCAAAGCGTATGAGTTTCTTCCACTCGCACTAAATGCAAAGCATACATGTTTTCGGATGCAGACCTTCTTTTGTCGTACGTAAAGCTGATCATCCTCGCAAACCTCAAGCTTCTTTTTTTCTTTGCACGTTGTTATATACAGTCCTCTTTTCATCACTAGATATCATCCGTTTGAGAATTCAAACGTTAGATTTTTTTTCAGCAGAAGGCTTTATGAAGAGATTCGGTCCAGCATATTTTACTCAATGAGTTCGTGAGCGTCCCGCCCGTCGTATCAGCAGACGTACCAATTTTTTTCAGATAGTGTAAAACGGCTGATCTGCCAATATTCTCTATCCAATACTGCCATATTCGATTTATCGCTATCTCACCCATCGGTCTCACGGAGCATAGAATGTAGATTTTTAGCTATTATGGCATTTATTTCTTTGGCATCAGTGCTTTCAGGCCAAAATCCTTGTCCCAAACCAACCAAACTACTTTTGCATTGTAGATAGCTATCATAGTCAACAAACTTAAATGTATTGATATTCGATAAGATATAAGTTAAGGCGGTTCGTTTGGGTAAAAAACAACTGGGGCACGTATAATCGAATTTTGGAATGGGCATAATGCGAAATGCGTCGCAACCAAAAAATTTACATTTCTTAGTATCATACACACACTTTACTGTGTAGAAATACGAGTGTAACTGTCAGACATCAAATTTTCATTCCATTTTTAATTTTTTAGGTGGGGCACGTGCCCACGTGCCCTTATGGACCAACCGCTACTGATTGTATATATGCCACAAAAGTGCTTAAATCACCCATATAGTTTTTGTTATGTATGTGGAGTATTAACTTTTACCTGTCAGCCTCGAAATTGCACACCATTAATACTCAACAGTATTTGTTACTTTGGTTTTCCTGTGTACAGTCAAGATAAATCCTGGGTCTCACTTATCTGCTGTGTAACATGTGTGAGACTTCTAGGTTAGGTTAAGGGATGGTCATATGTCCTTTGCTGTGCCAATGATTTGGATGGAACCAACAGATCACGTAAGTAATAGTTATTTTTATTTGACTGCTATAAAAGGTATCACAACTAAGTCGAAACACCCATAAAATACCTAGACCTGTCATCTGCAAAAAGAACAATCCCACATAGAGCCGAATTGTCTGCGCCAACACCTCCAAAATCATTAAAAACTCAAGAAGCTGTTGTTAATCTAGACAATAACTTAGAGACAGAGTGCGAACCAACTTGTGAACCAACTACTTCAAAAGAATCACACTTATTGATACAAGGTGAACCAAATGATTTGTTAGGTGCTTTACAGGGCTCAGCTTTTGGGATTTGAATTAAGCATCTGGAATCTACTTTCTCCCAGTACCAAGGTAAATTAATTTTAATTAATAGTAATTTGGGTGCTATGAATGACGAACAGGGCGTGGGATTCCACCAGGATATTTCCCTTATAGAGAAAGGGAGTTCTGGGATATTAGCCAACTACCACTGGGTATTGAAAAGTGACCTACCCTTGTGCTTAAGTAGATAATTGTATAAGTTTAAGTGTATTTTCAAACATTTTTATAAAAATATATATTTGAAGATCACAAAGAAATAGTACTATCTAAATTAGACAGCCGTTTTCGTGTGATACAAAGAAGTTTGCATTTTATAGACCAGTATTATTATAACTTTGATAATGCTGAAAATTAAATCACCAAATATGCCCAAGCAAAAAAAATATATATATATATATATATATATATATATATATATATATATATATATATATATATATATATATATATATATATATATATATTTATATATATATATATATATATATATATATATATATATATATATATATATATATATATATATATATATATATATTTATATATATATATATATATATATATATATATATATATATATATATATATATATATATATATATATATATATATATATATATAAATATTAATGTTTAGAGAATTGAAAAGAAAAATTATAATACACATGTATATTAATAAATCGTCTAAACAATTTACTATGGCAAAAACAACAAAACATTCCAATATAAATTTTAGCTGAAAGATAAATCGCATTCCATCGCAAACAATTTTTACCATTTTTCCCATATATTAACCAAATTAAAAACTAAGTCCAATCAATAAATAATGTGTATAACTTATTATTTTATTTTAAATATGCCTTATAATACTGGAAGAACTAGATTTTTAAGATGTATCTTTTTCTTATCTACATATTGTAAAATATTTTGATTTTCACACATCCTCTAATTTTGCTAATATTATCTATCACTAAAAATCTTTTTTTTTTCAATAGTTTTTTTCAATGTAGCTTAGCTGGTTTTTTTTCTTCTGTAAATTCTCGCCTGCAATATTATTTTACCTGGTAGGTAGTACATACCATCACAGCGAATCTATGTCGTTAATCTCCTCTAATCTTTACAATGCAGGCTTAGCATTCAATTATTTTCTAATTAAAAAACATAATAATTACTATATCATAAAATTACCGATTTGAAAATGCCTGATAACGTTGTCCGTTTTGCAGGCTCTCTCTCTACACTTTTTCTCTCCTGCAACTGATTGTCGTGTAAGTTTCTATCCCATATAGCATTACTGGTGTTCCGACTCCAAAATTTTCATGGACTTGATGGCTAATTTTGGCAGTAAGTTTGGTAATTTTTCTTGCATCCTTCTCCTACGTCCATACCTAAATGTCCGCTTCACGTTCTCAATTGTTATTTCTCTCAAACCAACCATTTTAACAGGGCCATTTGTTACTATTCCATATATCCTTGATACTGAACAAGATCTTCTTATAACACCCATTGCAAATGGATTTTTGCATTTTCCTTTTGTGTAATTAGCTCCATTTCCATGTCTTCGACACAGTACTATAATCGTTATTATGGTATTTTATAAATTAAACTTGTGCTTCATGATTTTCTTACTCTATTATATTCCGTTCAATGTTTATATTTTCTTTTGTTATTCTAGCTGGCAAATTTAAATATTTTCTCATCATTGTTAAGTATGGGGTTTCTCTGATTTTTGAAACATTCTATGTCTATTTCGCATTCTTCCATAATTTTGCAACTCATATATTGGGAACCATTTTATGCTATCAATATGTGATTGCTGGCGATCTGTATACTATATATAATATTTCAATATATCATCGGTAAAATGATTTAAGGGAGTACGAGAGATACTTTTTTGATTTATTTTTGTTTTCCTAAAACTTTCTAAAGTATACGAGCAATATTTCCTTGATCCAGACACGGATCATACTCTGCATCAGCGTAATTAAAACATGGAAGGACCAGAGAGTCCTTCAACTTGATTTTTAATGTAGTAAACAAAAAGTGTGGATGTGGATATAGCATTTTTAAATTAGTATTGGCTTGCTTAACGTACTTAATGACCTGTGGCCAAAACCACCGCCGAAGCCATCTTTGTCAAAAATTAAACTCAAATTTTTAGCTATATCAACTCTTTTTAGAATATTATTTATCTATCGATAATACAAAATTATTTAATTATTAACTGGATCTGTAATTGGGTTTTTCAATAAAAAATAGCTATCGATTTTTTTCACTTTATTTCAAACCCATCATATCATAAGTAATATTAATAATCGATGCGAAAAACTTTGTACCGATAAATTATAAATGAATTAAAATATACAAAATTATAAAAAAAATCACGTGACTATAAACGCACCGCGATTTGCTGCCATATGTGTGACGTCATAATAGTAAAGCGAGTTCACGCCATTGCACGCTGTCTAAGGAAATCTAACATTTCAAATATATGAGCAATGATTAGTTGCTTGACCGGGAGGAAGCCCCACCCATTTCTTACATTGGAGGGCACATGTTTCGTCTGTTGGTGGTTAGACTCATCAGGGTACCGACATATGCTCTCTCGCCAAGAATAGGGAGTCCCCTACAGAATCAAACAACCCATACTTTCGCCGACTTCTCGTCGGATGGCTTATAAAGTCGAAAGAAGTAAAAAAAAACGTGATATATATATATATACATATAGATATATATATATATATATATATATATATATATATATATATATATATATATATATATATATATATATATATATATATAACGTCAAGCCGGAAATGGGTTATAGGTCAGGTGGTGACAACTATCAGAAAATGAAAAAACATCTTAGTCACGTACTTTTAAAAAGATAGGCATTCAAAGAAAATACAGAACATTGACACCATGTGATGATCTTTCAAGTACTGTGACTACAAATCTTTATTTTTCGTAACCCTGATTAACCCTTCTGTAAACTGCATTCTAAAATTAAAATACAACTGCCTCAGTTTTAAAGAAAATATCACTTTTTTGTCCAACTACGTACTCAAAATTATTTATCACCCAATCAGTTCTTCTATTGGAACCTTTGGTGTGAAACAGTAAACTTGAAGAGATTTACCACTAAACACCAAAGCACCACTAAACCACTAAACACCAAAGCTTCTAATTTAGATTAAATCATCTCCTGATGATGCTAACATGGTTAGCGAAGCGTGCGTCGAGCAGTTCAAAAAAGTGTTTTGGTGTTTAGTGGTAAATCTCTTCAAGTTTAGTATATCACCCAACTTTAACGAACTATACTAGAAAAAAATGTAACACGCTATTTGGCAAGTGACTTTAAAAGATGGAATCTTTAAAAAATTTTATCCATGTAATCGTGCATCAATTTAGAAAAAGTCAGTTTTCTGGAAAACAGTCTCTCCTAACAAGATGAAATAAGAGGATCTTTATACCAAAAAATCTTTGGAATTCAATAACTTGATTTTAAAAATTCAAAAATATTACAACCAGAAAAGTTATGGCAGTATTTACGCCCCTGTATGTGACACCCCTGACTAAAATATTCAATTATTATATTATATTCTAACTTACAGAAGTATACCGAATTTCACGACTTTAGCATAAACCATTCAGAAAATATTACGAAAAAACCATATTCAGAGTTCCCCCTTTAAGGGGAAGATCTGTTTGAAGAACAATATCTACATAGAGTCCCCACAAAATATTGGAAAGCTGACACTCAGAATACAAGAAGAGATAATCCATAACCATAATAGAAATTAATATTTCCAGAGAGATGTTATCTTCATTTTGTTCCTCTGTGGCATGGTATGTTGTACACCCTGTATATAGTGCCGAAATATATTGTTTAGAATTAAGATGGATGTTTTAAAATAAATCTAACGCCATCTGTGGGTGAAACCCAAAATTACTTTCCGATCGACCCAATAATTCTGACTGAAGCTATAAACCTGTCAGTGATGAGCAAGGTCGTATTGGTGAAAAAAATGACCATCTGTTCGACGAATCGAGTCCGGTGTCGGATTGGGATACCCACTCGTGTCAAAAATCAGGATGTACTTTTCACCTTTGCCATTTTCCACGCAGGTGTTCGCCCACGTACGGTGTACCGATTTTTTCCATTAACCTCGATCCTCAACAAGTGAAAAATGCCACGGCTCGAGCTCGTTCGCCAAACTACGAACGATAATTAACCAAAGTGAAATATAATTTAGACCGATAAGATTTCAGCTGAATTTATGTTTTCGCGATATCCGATATTTCTTTTTTCGTATCGCCACATAAATTGCTTTTCGTACTGAACAGAACCGGACCAACAGATTGATTTTTTTTCAGTCTCGAATTAAACGGCTTACCAACAGTGACAATGTGATGTTAAAATTATTTAAAATATTACCAATGTCACAGTCATTGGTGTTGAGTATACTCTGTAAGGGAACAGTAACAGTTATAAGGCCTGTGATGCTATACTTAAACTAAACTGATATACTTAAACTAAAACATGCACCACAGTTAGACATATGGGAAACCAACATATAACATAAGTTTGACGATGATGATGGGACGTTCCGGAGAACTAATAAGGAACACAAGTAAACATGTATATTGATCTTTAGAGAGCTCAAAGATTTTAATAGCAAGACACTTAGAAAGGATGATTGGAACAAAAATACTCAAGCTATGGCTGTTAAGCTAAATAAATAGGAGAAGATGAATCAATAAATGGTTAGAGGGAGAAACAATAAACAAGCAATTGACCAGGTTAGACCGCAGAGCTGAACACTATCATCTATATCTAAGAAAGTTTTATTTAAAAATTCGCATGCTTTACGTATCGATACAACTATTTTTTATTATCTTAGTATAACTGTCCTTGATATCTGACAGATATTTTATATTATTTCCCTTATTAATTTAAATAAAATAGCGTCTTTAGTAATTGTTAAAAATTCTTTGACGATTTTTTAAAATGGACACCTTTATCGACCAAATAATCTGTATTAAATGTTGCCTAAAAAAATAACATTCTGTCGACGTAATGTTTACAAATGATACAAAAGCTTCAGTGATGGTAGAGAAGCAGCTGAAGACCCTCAAGAAAACCTTCCACATCAATCAATGAAGAGAACATTACTAAAATCAAGAATCTTGCACTGAGTAATCATTAATTAAGTAATAGAAACTACTGAAATATCATTTGGGCCAATTTAATCACTATTGCAAATAAGTCAATAGCTGCGTCTCCTCGCAAGAGTTGGAATTTATCTATACCACGTTGGTCTTAGAAACTCAACTTTTCTTAGACGACTACATGAATAATTTTGCATCATGATATTCATTTTAATGGTAGTAAAGTTCAATTCACTGGGTAATTAAAAGCAGCTGATCAGCATCTGCATCGAACAATCGTGAATTAAGGCTTAACCCCATTTTGGGGAATAAGTAATATATGCCTACAAAACACACTGCTGACTTAATGGGTTTGTGAACAAACATTACTGCAGGATTAGGGCAGACAAAAATCCTCAAATAATTCAGAAGTTACCTCTTCATCCTCAGGAATCTGCAGGAGTAATAGGACCTCATTGTTTTGAAGAAGATAATGGCCTGTTACTGTTAATGGTGAACGCTGTAGGTATATACTAACAGAATATTTATGTATTCTTTCAACATGGCACGACTTGTCAGACAATCGATTTATTGCAAGAAAAATGTGTAGTTATATAATGATGACTTGTAGCGCACGATGGGGTAAGAAGGGGCCTTTAAGGTTTATAGGTTAGAAAAACGACATACTGTAATTCTAGAAATTATAAACACATATTAAAATAATCAAGTCTTTACCCTTTCATAATCTAATCAAAGAGATATATCTAATCAAGAGATACAAGGTGAAATGAGAAATAGTTTGGAGCTCCTTGTTCACCAGACGTGTGTCCAGAGAGTGACTTGGAAAACAATTTTCCTGTAGAGACCTTGTTGAAACCAGCAGCTCGAGCTGTAGAAATATTTTCCGGCTTTCTGAGACTCAAGTAAGGGTGACGATGCAAAAAAAACTCTAATTCAGTCTTTGTCAGATCTACCTTTTTCTCATTGAATTTGTGGCGTTTGTTGTTGCCGACAGCTAACTGATATACCAATGTCTGTAGTTTCAAAGTTATCAAATCAGACGACTCTCTATCTGCTTTAAATAGACAATGAGTTATTTTTCTTCCTCTTAGATGAAAGTAGTTTTAATGGGGTCTAAAGGAACTTCAACTTTGCAAATTTGGTTGTCATTCTGCCTAGTTAACTTCATTCTACGTTCTAGAGAAGTTTGAGGGACGCCGTAAAACTGGCTAGCCAATTTATAGCCTTTTTTTCCATCTAACACGTCTTGAATCGCCTTTGCCATTGCCTCTCATGTCCATTCGTCTCTATTTATTTTTCTTTTATAATTTCTACCTTTTTCGGAAAGTAAAATAACGCAATGCTGTAAAAGATGAGAAACGTAGATAAACCATTGTATGGGGCAAGATGGGGTACTCCATACTCCATCATTCCCCTATCAAAATTATATCGAAACAATATTTTTCTGTTATTGAGGTTATAAAACGACCGTGACTGCTACAACACTAAGGTTATATTTTAGTAAACAGAACACAGTTTGCGGTAAATTTATTACACACTAGTAGTAAAACATTTTTTACAAATAGGCATGCATCTCATATGTCTAAAGTATTAGATAAAACATATAACTATATTAAATACCAGAATACTTCTAATATCAATTCCAAAGCAATATAGCAATTATGTTTTGAAACATAAATAATACTAAATATTCACTAAGGAAATATAACTATTTTTTGAACAACCCCATTATCTTTATTAGCACTACTCCGTTCCTGCATAACTGCATCGAATACGAATTTTACCCACTCTGTAACGTAAATAACTGTACGAGAAGACCAACCGAAGCCTATAAGTGATAGGTCTATAAATTTAATTAATACCTGAACCGAAATTGCGACTGTCACAACAAGGAAAAAAACACACCGGAAAACAAGCCAAAATATCACCGTGCTGCAAGTGAACCGTTTTATTCCGAGACCGAGACGACATTCTAAAAATGTTTTTTTTTACGAACCACGGTCAAGAAATAAATATCATTCAGTATTTACCATATTTTTAAGCTGCTAAAAATGCATGTCCTTACTGTTAGTCTTCTCGTCTCCTCCCCTCTATCAGTGATATATTTATATAATAGAATTGTGTTTGCTCAATAATATTTATACTCTGAGGAGTTTGAGATCCAGTTATAACTACCAAGGATTTTATTAATAAAAATACATCCTAACATGGCTATAAGACATATTATATACTGCTTAAATCTAAGTCTACCTCGATATGGAACCATTGTTTCATCAATGCAAACTTTCAAACCAGGAGATAAAGATCCTCGAATCTTTTTACAATTTGTGTGGTCAGGGGAGATATTTTTCGGAATCGATCTTCGTCGAGCACCGCGTTTTGATTATTGCTAAAATGCCACATAGCTAAGAGTAATTCAAATCTATTTCGAGGAATAATTTTAGAAATGCGATTTGAATATAACCGACTTTTTTTTCAGTATGACCTCAGTGATGACATACTGCATAATCCTATCAACATAATCACGCCTAGAAATTTTTCAATATCTTCATTTGTTGTAGGAATCCATTTTTTTATTCATGACTTAAGTTTGCTGTCTGTAACCAGTGGTTGTTGGGCGTATCACGGTTTGTCTCTTTTACCATAAAAGTCACTATGTCATCTGTTATAAATAGTTTGAATACATCGTAGGAATATTTACTGATATAATCTGTATATAAATGAGCTTTTACCCCAGGATCACTTACAATAAAAGGAAATTGGCTGAAAGATGCTCCGTTGACGGGACTCCATATCAAAAAGTTTAGTTTTTAGATACTCAAGTTTTTCGTAATCTTGTACAGCATACTTTGAGATTACATCCCCTATAACTTGATCAATATCGGTATCGATATTTTGCCTGCTGGTTGAAGGCACCTCATTTTGATTAGGCACATTTTGTTCGATCCTGTCAATTCTCACTCTTTTTTCTTGAAGAGAAAAATCCTCAGAAATGTCACACTTCTGTATGTTTGGAACACGCTCTAATAATTTGTCCAGACTGTTTTGAAATAGAGCATGGTATAACTTAATTCTGCAATGGCTATATTATACTACTTTCACGTTATTTTTATGTAGTGTCTTAAATGTACGTATTAGAAGTTTTGCATGTTATTTAAAAAAAAACAGTGAATTGAATATATTTTTGTGTTCTTAAACAACTACGTAATACGTTTCTCTTTCATTCGAATATCTTCGTGTTTAAATATAACTGTACATTTCTTTAGTTTAAAACTAACGCATAATTTTTTAAGCATATGTTAAATTTGAATCTAATTCTTAATTTAACTACGAACTATGTTGAATATAAAAGTTTGATGATCACCAATCCATATGCCCTCCTTCTTCTACTTCTCTTCTTCTTCTTCATGTAGTACTACAATCTGTCATTGACCTACTTCAACTTTCGCCTTTCAACCTAATAGATCTCCTGCACCCTTTGCCAATTTTTGATGTGCAGAGGTTCTTCAGCATCTTTTTTTACATCATATCTTTCGTTTACTTCTTTTTCTGGTACCTCCTATTTTTTCCTCTATGATTTCCCTTGATACACGATTTTCCGGTATTTTTGCCAGATGTCACGCCCATCTGAGTCGCTGAATCCTCATGTAGTCTACAATATCCAGATCTTTGTAAAGGGTTATCCATTTTGTGCTTCGGAAAGTAAAATTATAAAAAGTACTTAAAAAATTAAATTTCCATTTTTTTTATTTTGTTGCTTGGAATTTGCCATTAAGTCTGGAATACATCATTTAAATGTCTACCACGTGACTGCTTGCACGATTTCGGCTGGTATCTCGGCCATGACGAATGTTTGTTTTCAACTGCTCAAGACTTTAAGGATTGTCGACGTAAACACGATTTTTCGCTTAGCCCAACAAACCTCATTTGGTTCACCAAATCTCGAAATTACGCGACCTGGGAACTTCTCGCGCAATAAAGCTAAAATTAGTCGTGTTGTGTAGGTCGTGTTGAGACCCCATCTCGTTTAGATCGAAATCTTCACTTTCTGGCCAAAAATAACTGGTTATCATGAGGCTATAGTGCTCAGAATTGCCGTTAATAGTCACGCGTTCTTCGTTTTCGAAGAAATACGGTCCATTCACATCACCAGTCCATAACGCGCACCAAACAGTCACCTTTTGCGAATGCGGTGACTCTCCACAATCACTTGTAAGTTTTCAGTGCCCCATATACGCCAATTTTGCTTATTTACGTATCCAGCGAGCGAGAAATGAGCCTCATCGCTGAAGAAAATTGTGTTCGAAAAATCAGGTGAATGTTCAAACACCCAATATGCGTATGCTCGGCGCATTGCATAGTCGGCAGGCTGTAATTCTTGCGTGAGTTGAACTTTGTAAAGATGAAGATACAAGTCCAAATACAAAATACGCCATAATGGGCCTTAAGATAAGCCCACATACTGAACGCCGACGAATCTCCGATATTCTCCATCGATCAAGCGTTACGTTAATGCACATGTTTTACAACATTCGTAATATACTCAGTATTTTCATATTTCTTAAATGTGTTGGAAACTGTGCGCACATTCTGCTCATAAGGCACAAAACGTGGCAACGGCGGAAGCACTATTTTTGTAAAAACTTTGAACAATTCTAACGTGTTGTACGGTGGTTAACCGATCCTTGATGTATAGCTGTCAATATATCCTGTACAATGCAGCAACAGCAACAAAAAATCTTCAGAGTAATCTTCCTTTAAAGAATGCTACATTCTTTTCAGTTTCCTTTGCAAAAGTTTAGATTTTGGGATATAAAGCAGCAAATAAGTAACTTTATTACCGTCCATAATACTATTTCTGATATCTCCTGTAATATTGTTGTTTTGCAGGAAGAAAATGCCAGCTAAGCTTATTAGATTAACCCAGATGACAATGCTGAATTCCATAACAGTAGTAAAAATCCAACAACACACCACAGTAAAATTTGAGACCGGAGAAGGTTTACGACAGGAGGATGGATTGACACTTGTTTTGTTTCACATAGTATTGAAGAAATTCATCAGCGAAACAGACATAGACGTAAATGGAACAATAATAAATAAAGAAAAATAGATGGCAGGATGTGCAGTTGACTGAAATAAAGATAAAAGCCAAAACAGCCGGTCAAGAAATAAATATAGACAAAACAAAGGTGATGGAGAAAAGAACCAATCCACGAAGAAAACAGAATTGGATAATCGGCGATGACAATATTGAAGTTGTGGAGAAATTTACGTATATGGGAAGCAAACCATAACCAACCTAGAAACCTCTCAAAATTTCCATACAATATTTTATCTTTTTACGCGGTGAAATCAGATGATTTTTTCAAAAATTACTTTTAGTATCCTGTGCAATTAGAATGAAATTAGACCACCCACTACCATCCATATTCCGAAAAATAATACCACCCGTAAACTTTATTTAAGTAGCAAGGACTATAATCCTCCCGATGTACAATCTACCAGAACAAGATAAGTAATAAAATAAAATATCTACCTCTCAACTATTTTATTTTTTACACCACAACATTTATGACATCATGTATAAAGCATTCAATATATCATATTTACAGATTTATACACTATTTCCATTTTGACGTGTTAATACTATTCACTTAGGAAATAACAGTTATATATGACCCTCAAATATCATTAATACCAATGGAACAGTTTGGTACAATCTTTCATAATAACTATATAAATCGTGTGAGAAATTATTATTATAAATGAGCAGTTAAAAAATACCTTCACCATTAATTGGTGACAATTAAATTGGCATCAAAAATCTCAATATTTCTATTGAATAACTTTAGGATATGTCAAAGATCATTAACTTTGTTTAATCTATCTGTTCAGTAAACTAAATATAAACTATAAAATTTACATCTTAGAATAGTATATATAAATATTATTATTATTATAAAAAAATATAATTCTAAAGAAATTCTGTAAAAAAGTATAACGCCCAATATTTTGAGTAAAGATCATTCTTTCAGCACAATATTATAGTAAAATATCACAAAAAATTAGCTCCGTATCACTTTCAACCTAATTCCCGTTAAAACACGCACATATAATCCACAAAAATATTTCTCAAAAATTGTCAGAATCTCACTATTTTAAGAAGGCTCATACATAAACCTCTCCTCTTTTTGGAGGGCCTGCATTCTGTGAAACAGCAGAAATTTTCCTCAGTTTTGGAGCTTCTGGAACTGCTTGTGCTCCCCCAAGTGAACTCAGAGAATTTGGTGCTGATGCACTAGGACTAAGTGTTGATATTTTGTCTACTTCATCTAAACATGCTATTGGTTTTGAAGAAGAAGACGATATGAATGGTGTTGATCCATCTCTAATGTGCTTAACTTCCAAAGACCTCTTAGATGTAACCGAGGCTGTTGTGTTGGATGCGTTCGAACCGAGGGAATCTTTGGAGTGGTGTGAAAAGTCCGAAGTGCCCGAGGAACCGCTGTGATTCGTTTGGTCTTCGTCATGATGACCTTCTGAAGATATTTCTGTTAATGTTAGTGGTTGTGTGGGACTGATTGGCTTTGGATGTTCAAATGCCTGAATAAAAGTAGGATTTTTAATGCTTTGTACATCGAATGTCCTAGCGAGAAGCGGGCTGTTTCGTGCTGAATTGATTCCCAGTTGCGTTAATTGAGAAACAGTCATGGGAACGCTGACTGGTGTCGTCAGCAAAGGTCCCAAGGTTGGTGAAAGGACGGCTTGAGCTAAGGCTGCTGTACCCGGTGAATTAGCGTGTAATGTATTGTTTACAGATCCAGTGCCATCAAGCTCTTGGATAGGTGAAAGTACAACCTACAAGAAGTGGGACAAATGTTAGCTTATGCGTGTTGTATCTATAAAAGCTTTTAATTTAACTAATCTAGTGTTCCTGAAGGTTTTCAATAGAGAAGGTGTAATTTATTTTAACATTTGAATCTTCAAACTTTGCAATTAATTAATGATGATGATCATCATTTTATTACTAAAATTATTAGATAGTAAAACGATTACATCTGCAAGAAAAGTAACGTCAATAGTTTTTTTTATGGTTCTCATGGTTTAGGGCTCATACAAGGGTTGCTATTTATGTATCCGGAATAATAAATAAAAACAAATATTTATTATTGAAAATGGTTTTATTATTTTTACACTTTTACATACGTTTGAAGGAGTTTTCATAGCACTTTTGCCATTCCGACTGAGGTATCTCCAAAACATGCATTGTGAACGCACCAACCGCTTCTTCTGGCGTCGAAAATCTTTAACTACGTAGTTTATTCTTCACGGACGGGAACAAAAAGAAATCATTGGGTGCTAAATCCGGACTGTAAGACGGATGACCTATCAATTCGATGTTTTGAAAGGTTAAATATTGAGTTGTTTGATCCGATGGGTGAGAGCTCATGTTATCATGGTGAAGAATGATCCTGCGCCGCTGGTTCAAAGACTTCTGACAAACAAATACTTGTGTACCATTCAGAACTGACCGTTTTACGATTCTCTAGTGGCACTGTAGCCGCATGTCCATTTATCCCAAAAAAGCAGGCGACCATTTACTTTGAACTGCTTCTTTCGCGTACAATTTTTGTTGGGTTTGGCTCATTTTGAACGACCCATACAGTCGACTGCTGTTTACTTTCGGCTCATCCGAGTAGATGTTATGTCCGTCCGGTGTAGATCTTATACTCGGTTTTTGACGCACCACGATTGTATTTTTGAGCATTCCTTTACACCAATCGACACGAAAATTTTTTATTACCAAATTATGCTGAATAAAATTCCCACAAATCTTTTTCAAGGGCTAAATGTCCTTGTAAAATCTTGTATATGCATGTCATATTAATACCGAGGGAGGCTTCAATCTCACGATATGTCACCTGACGATCTTGTTTTATCAGTTCGCGCACAGTATCGATGTTTTCTGACACAACAACCGATTTTACACGACCTTCTTTAAATTCGTCCTTGAGCGAACGACGGCCACGATTCAATTCACTAAACCAGTGATATACGATGGTTTTATATGGTGCTTCAACGCCAAAAGTAGAATTGAGTTGATCGATGCACTGTTGCTGAGATAATCCACATCGAAAGTTATAGTAAATCATCGCACGAAAATGTTCACGAGTTAATTCTAGTAACCCCATTGTTAGTCTAGTAACCCCATTGTTACCAATTCCGGATACAGAAATAGCAACCATAACATCAGTGGTGGCTCGTTGGGGCGCCGACCCTCCAGCATTTATCACAGTAAACAATTTTTCAGAGCAAAACACCATATTCCGTTCATATTCCATTCCGTTCAGATTCTTTACTTTAATTAATTTTAAAATATTATTAAAAATTAAAATCTCCAAATGTAGAAGAATGCCTGTCGACCCATCACACCAAATAATGCGGATAAAAATTCCATCCTCTCGCCACAATTTTTACATCATTGGTTGGACGTTTACATCCAGTGACCGTACGCCACGTCAATTTATATCGTCGTTGGCGTTACCTGTTTTGTTGGTTGCCAGAATTCGGGGGTTTAAGTGCTTTTTAAAATATGCGATTTGGACGTAGATTCCCTGCGACCGAGCGTATCGGTAATTAGTATTAAACGCTGATTTGACGGGTACAGAGCGTTCGCTTTGCGAATACTTGTTTTGACTTGGGATTTGCTGGGTGTGTACACACTGAGTAGTACTTTTTAAATAAAAATAATCAACTTTTAATTGCAAACATTAAGGTGTCTGATTTAAAATACTTAATAATGACTAATTTAAGTTTGGAGGAGAAAGTTGAATTGAAAACTTACGGTCGTCGCAAGAATGTAAAAATAGAGCAAGTTTTACGCGAAATTTTGACGGTAAACTATATGTGAAAGTTTTCCGACGATAGAAAAAGAAGATTTGAAGACCGAATTGGAAATTTTTTATTCAAGGCTCGAGATTTGTCAAAATGATGGCATTAAAGGCTGTTTAAAGACGTTAAATTTTATTTTGAATATGGGACTAGATACAGCTTTTAAAGAAATCACTAAGGCATTGACGATACTAGTGACTATACCGATGACCACAGCCGAAGCCGAAGCCGAAAGGTGCTTTTCGAGTTTGAACTTGACTAAAATCAATTAAAAAATATATATACAGAGAGTGTTATGGTCGAACTAATTCCGGACTTTAATGAAAAATTATTGAAAATTTTATTTTGGACAAAAACAGGCGAATGGAATTTCACTTTGAAAACTAGGAAACGGCGAGGTGCTATTCACAAAAATGTGTAAAATAACTCCCTTTTGTCATAAAACTTATGACAATATTTTTTTAAACTTTTCGAACTTCTCATAAACTTTTTCGAATTTTCTCTATTGATTTACAGTTACAATAAACTGTTTGATTGGTTTAATAGCACAATAGCAGGAAAAGTAAAAAGGAGGAAGAGGAAAGCAAAAAAATCTTCAGCAGCACTATTTTCTTCTACCTCCTCCTACTTTAAAAACCCCCGCCACTGCATCGCCTACTACCCAGAGAGATTAATTATAGAGAGCAATACACTTCACTGCTAAACCAATTGGAGGGTGTTATACCTACTAAACGTCCACATCTTTTTTTGAGATATCTGAACCGTGGAAATTAATGTTTATATGTTTATTAAGCATTTTGGAATAAAATTAATCTATACAAAAACAAAAGTAGGGCTAAATTCTTCTATTGAAACCTTCGGTATAAAACACTAAACACTGAGAGATTTCCCACTGAACACCAAATCACTTCTTTTTAGATTCTCCTGATGACGCTAACATGGTTCGCGAAACCCAAGTCGAGAATTTAACAAAGTGATTTGGTTTTCAGTGGTAAATCTTTTTGAATTTGAGTAGAACTGTTCTTACTTGAACTACAGGAACATCGCTGGATGGATATCCAGGGTATGCGGGTAGTTGATGGGACATCACCGTTAAACTAGGCGATACATGTTGCTGAGTGATGTTGTTGTTACTAACTGGCGTGATAATTTGACGGTTCTCTTTCTCAATTACTTCTTTCGTCACGTCTGGTGTGGGAATTCGAGGACGATTCTTCACATTCATCGCAGAGGCACCAGCAAATTTCTGGCCTAAAAATAAATAGTGGCACAAAATCAAGAAAAATTCTGCATTCTTACATGCTACCGTGTCTACATGATCTGTCTCCACAGAACATTTTTAAGTATCGAAAACAAATTTGGTAAAGTGTTTATGAAAATAACCAAACTCACTACTATTGATTATATATATATATATATATATATATATATATATATATATATATATATATATATATATATATATATATATATATATATATATATATATATATATATATATATATATATATATATATATATATATATATATATATATATATATATATATATATATATGGTATTTCAAGGTAAAACTTGCAAACGTTGAGGTTTTGGAACATAAAACCATACATGAATTTATATCAATATATTGCGAATATCAGAATATATTGCGAATCTCCATTAGAGTAATTGACAGATAAAAGGGACAGATAACTGGAAGATAACTAGAATTGGAAAAAAAAATAGATTCGGTATAGTTCAACTTATTGAAATCTCTTCAACGCTCGTGTTAATATTTCGTTACTGGGTCTATAACTTAACATGGGCTTAAAACCTATTTATTTAACCAAGGGTGCTCAACCCTAGGTTTGGGCTTAACATTTTTTAGTTTTGTCGAAGGCCTACCGATTAGTAACTTACCCAGGCTCGAATTAATGTGACTGAAAGGTTTTTGTATTTCTCCTATTGAAATGCAGTACGCAAATACACAATTTATTAATTGATTTGTTCGTTACTTTGTGATATTTCATTTTTTAAATCGAATAAAACAATTTTATCTTTGTTATCTATCACTTTTAGTTTTGAAATAGTGTTTGAGAATGTAAAATGGTTTAACGAAACTATAGTCAGACAAATTTAAAAATCAAAATGACAGGTAACAAAGAATAAAATGGTTTTATTCGATTTAACAAATACACAAGTTTAAGTTTTCAAGAAAGTACCGACCCAGGTACTAATCACAACAAGAAAATCCTCGTCTATTCCATGTTAAAGACTCACATCAGATATAATTTTGATTGTATATCGAAATTATTAACCAAGAAGAACCCTCCTTGCAAATCCTCTTGAGAATCATTTCAATTTAAGAAAAAGAGATTTCTGAAAAAATCTGAGATCTCTCTATTGCAGAAAGTAAATGATAGGGAACCTAACAACCTTCCTCATATTTATATATATTTCATAGCAGGAAAACATATTTAATGCTTAATAAAACTTACCTGGTTTAAATTTTTGATTTCTGCCTGATCTTCTTCCAACTAATCGATCATAAATTGACATTTTCTGATGCGGAATCTGAATTTGACCATTTTCTGGGTTAGCGTAGACCGAATTGCCTCTAGGTCTCGAGAATAATCCTCCAGATGAGTACGCTGTTGAAGCCGACCGTATTGATCCCATACCAGTCCTGGATATCTGTCGGCTGAACCAGTTTTGACTTTTTCGTCTTTCCACTATTGGTGTGTCAACACTTTCCTGAAAATTATTATTAACGCAATATTAAACAAGAATGGTTTATGATTTATTATGCCCAACTTATTAACCCTTACTATTCTAACTTGTCCTATATATATATATATATATATATATATATATATATATATATATATATATATATATATATATATATATAGAATATATGGAGAAGAAGATAGAGGGATAGAGAGGGATACAGTGATGTGGTGATGGAAAGAATGAAGGGGAGAACATATTGACGACATTAGATATGGGAGAAATAAGAAACCATGTGTTGCCTAACATGCACTCGAGCATGATGATAAATATTAATGATAAAATAAAAATTATTAAATGTTAAAGTAACTTAAGACTTCTTAAAAGTGTAAATAATAACATTATTGATTATTTTTTATTATATATTTCTGGCCATTTTTAATATTATTGTTTTTTTTTATTATTTTGTTAACGTTTCGGTTAATTTATAAAACTATTATATATATATATATATATATATATATATATATATATATATATATATATATATATATATATATATATATATATTATTAGGTGCGTATAGACCCGGTTGGATCACCATGTGTCCATGTCATAAATGTTAAAGTAAATTAAGACTTCTTAAAAGTGTAAATAATAACATTATTGATTATTTTTTATTATATATTTCTGGCCATTTTTAATATTATTGTTTTTTGGGATTTTCGGTCAATTATTAATAAATTATTGTTTTTTTTAATTATTTTGTTAACGTTTCGGTTAATTTATAAAACTATTTTATATATATATATATATATATATATATATATATATATATATATATATATATATATTATTAGGTGCGTATAGACCCGGTTAGATCACGCAAAGCATTCCGACTCAATTTTTAGTATTTTTTATGATCCTCCAGACCTCTCTCATCCTCGCTCCGTGGATCCTCTTTCTTTCCTCCGTCCACCTTGTCCCCGATCTCCTTCAAACTTAACTCTCTGATACGACGTTCCACATATGTATTCTGTACTTGTACATTTCTGTTCTGTACTTGCTTCTGTCCTCAATCTCCGTCGGATCCATTTCTACCCTTCCCAGATCAGTTCTGACTTGTGCGATCCATGGTTCTGTTGGACATGGACCCCTTGTATGTATGTATGTAAGAATTTTATTGGTGAGTCTTGTCGGTGGGAGTCTATTGATATGTCCATAGAATTTCAACCTTCTGTTTCTTATGTCCGCCGTTACTTTGGACATTTATCTGTGGTAGTAATGGAATATAGCCTGTATCCTTCCTCTGTTAGTTTTGGACCGAGAATTTTCCTCATAATTTTGCATTCTTCTTTTAGTATGTTCTCTATGACGCTTTTTGTGTAGAGTGTAAGTGTCTCCCTTGCGTATAGTACCTCTGGTTTGATTACTGTGTTGTAGTGTCTTATTTTTGCGTGCATTTCTTATTATAGATATTGTGTGTCTTGCCGTATGCCCTCTTCATCTTCTGTAATCGAATCCTCTGTAGTTGTTCACATCTGTTCTGTCTCCTTTCTTGTGCAGCGGATGTACAATAGCACATTTCCATTCATCATTTCCATCACTTTTATAAATAATACAAATTTATATTTAAAACCCAACTATATCTTATCGATATTTCCTAATTTTGTTTACATGAAATATGACATTCTTTGTCTAATTTTTACTTGATACATTTTTGACTTTGACATATTTTACAGATTTGTTTTTTTATTTTTGCACTGGTATTGGCAATGGTATTAAATGCAAAAAAATATTAATAAAAATTTATTATTTAATGATATCATTATATACCCAACTAAAATTATCAGTATCGTTTCTGAAATTAATGGTATTATTAGTTTTTTTTATATAATTTTATATATTTCTTTTATATTGTCTTTCGAAATCCAAATTTTTTATGTTAAAGTTGTGATCATTATCTATGGCATGTTTTGAAAGGTTTTGGTTCTAGATTTCTAATGCTTTTTTTATGTTCAGTTTAAAAAAAAACGAAAGAATAATATTATTGATTATTTTTGAATTATTAATGTAACGCTTGGTTAACTTTAAGGTTCATGAATTTACATGCTTCATTAGATACGGTTATCATATATAGTAAATAGAACATAGTTTAATTTTAGAATTAAATTGAATCATATCCTGATGATGTTAATAATGTTTAGCAAAACGCCCATAGAGAAAATATAAAAAAGGGATTTTATATTTAAAGGTAATTCTTCTTCGAGATTAATGTTTCGCACCGAAGGTTCCAATAAAAGAATTGAATTGCTATCTACTCAAAAAAGAAAGAATCTTTGTTTAATTAGATTTCATATGGTTAGAAAACTATTTAGAATTATTTATTGTTACTTAGCCTGTGCACTGCAAATAATAACTTCTATGAAGGTGTCTATTCACTGTACGACCTTGTAAATCAATGCATATGATTAGAAGCGACATATTACAAAATGAATAATAAGGTTCTTTTATTTTTCTAAATACTTTTTATAGTAGCACAATTTTAAATAATTTTATAATATGGCTATTTAAATGGTAATATGAGAAGGGTTTACAAATCATTGTCTTTAACGTACAAGAAAATATCCAAAACATATATTTTTAAATTATTCAAAAAAAGAATGAAAATTTTTAATATTCTCTACGAGCCTACTGTGCAATTTTTCAGATATATTTTTCAATAGAATCTCCTACAAATTTAATACGTTGGTAGATGATGTTTTTTAAAAAAAAACCATTAGCGATTATATCTTCGTCGTCTTCCGTAAATGTTTCTTAGGATTAGGAACTAGACAGAACTAATCGCCAGAGGTCAGATCTAGATAATTCGGAGGCTGTTTAAAAATCGGGAGACCTTTGTGGTTTGGGTTTAGGAAACCTTTTCCCCATGGTTTAATATTTCCATGTCTATTATTTTAATATTTTTTGGAGTAATATTGCTATGAAACTTTTCTAAATCTTTGTTAATTGTTGACAAATTTATCAGAAAGTCTTTTGTTCGATGTGTCTTTGATTCGTTGTTAACAATGCTTCTGCTATAAACATTACTGCAATCCTTCGATTATTGAATAACTTGTTATGACTAAATCATTGTTTTCTGGGATCAGGACTGTCGTCGATTTTCCCACATCTGGTAAATGCTCTCAAGCACGGGCGTAGCCAAGGGGGGGTTTTGGGTGTTCAAACCCCCCTGAAATAAGCCAAATATTACCTAATATTATACCGAAAAAATACGAGGAGTGAAGAGAGTTAAATTATTACATTTGAATTGAATATATATCCGAACTAGTGGACGTTGCGCACAGTAACGCCATCTCTTGTCGAGTAGTATATTTTTGTTGTTTTATTTACTTCAAACTAAACCCCTCCAAAACTAAATCCTGGCTACGCCCGTGCTCTCAAGACCCTTTCCTAAATGTCAAATTTGAAATCTAAGAGTTTTTGAATTACGTGACATATCAGCATATCAGTTGCATTATTATATATAATATGAGGATTACTATTTATGTATTCGGAATTGGCAACAATGGCGTTGCTAGGGTTGCTAGGCGCTATCTGGCATATACATCGTAAAGTTTAACATTGTTGACTGTATATGCACTCAGAATGACTTATCATACGGAAAATTGAATTTCAATTTCAAAATTCAATTTGTCAAAAAATGGAATTAACACGTGACGTGGATTATCTCAATAACAGTGTGTTGATCAACTCACTTCGACGTTTGGTAACGACGCACCATCTAAAACCACTGTTTATCACTAGTCTAGTGAATTCAATCGTAATCGTTGTTCGCTCACGGATCCATTTAAAGAAGGTCGCCCAAAATCGGTTTTTGTGCCAGAAAACATCGATACTGTGTGCGAACTGATGAACCAAGATCGTCCTGTGACGTGAGACCTGACCGTGAGATTGAGCCATCCCTGGGCATTAGTTCGACAAATATACACAAGATTTTACATGAACATTTAGCCCGTGAAAAAGATTTGTGCGCTTTGGATTTCGCATAATTTGACAATTGTTCAAAATAGGCTCGGGTCGATTGGTGCAACAAAGTACTCAAAAAATACAATCATGGTGCGCCAGAAATCATGAATAACATCTACACAGGTGACAAATCTTGAATCTATGCATATGAGCCCGAAAGTAAACACCAGTCGCCTGTATGACTGTATGGGTCTTTCAAAATGAGCTAAACCCAACAAAAGAAACACTTCGAAGCAAATGGTCGTCTGTTTTTTCGGATAAATGGGCATGTGGCTACAGTGCCACTAGAGAATCGTAGAAAAGTCAATTCTATGTGGTACACAACCATTTATTTGCCAGAGCTCTTTGATGAAATAAGAAATAACAACCACCATGAATTCTTCACCATGTCAAGGCGAGCTCTCACACATCGGACCGAGCAACTCAATATTTGGCCGGTCAAAAAATCGAACTGATAAGTCATCCGCCGTACAGTCCTGATTTGACACTAGTGGATGCGTTCAAAATGCATGTTTTGGAGATACCTCAATCAAAATGGAAAATGTGATACATAATAGAAATGGGATACATAAATAACAACCCTCGTATCTTAAATGGAAATATCATAAAAAATTACTGGGTGCTTTAAAAAACGGTCGTCCAAAAGAAATATTCAATATTCTCACATCGCCCAAATCCTAAGAACATTTTATTTGTTCGTTGTCATAACATTCATATATATATATATATATATATATATATATATATATATATATATATATATATATATATATATATATATATAGGCCTCGTTAGGCAGTAGAGTCTCGTTAATCCGGAGAGGTAAAAACAAGACCCTTTCCGGATTATCGAGGCGTCCGGATTATAGTATGCCATATTTAATGGTAATAGAACACATGTTTAACCCTAGTTTCTTTAATCAATTTTTAAATTAAAGCATAAAGACAAAAATGTACATGTTCAAAATTACAACCATGTAAAAAAAACAATAAGTTAAAATAAAGCATTAGATAATTCTTCTTGAAAAAGTCTGTAATACTCTTCTGTTTATAATTTTCGCACTTCATTTCAAAAACCCGGTCTCTAAGTCGACAGAGAAACATAACTTCGTGACTATCAAATTCGTTATCTTCAGCCCATTTTAAAGCAGTGTTTAAAGCTCCTACTGCCTCTGAATAACCAACTTTTTCGGAGGCGAGAACTTCAACGCTATTGTACTCATCTTGCTCATCGTCCCCACACATTGCCGCACGCACAATCTCCTCATCAGTTAACACTTCATATATTTGTAACTCGCTTTCAATCATATCACCACTTACAGGAACAGGCAATCGCCTTTGTTGCAAAAACCACGTAAACAAAGCATCTTCTAAAACGGGATTTTCCGATTTCTTCAGTTTTTTCGTACACTGGGACCACGTTCTGTTAGGCTAACAAACTTCAAGAATCTGTCTTTATTCTTCTTTATGTAGGCTACAGTTGACCTGCCTATACCAAACTTCCGACCAATGATAGGGTAGCTGTCACCTTTATCTAAAATTTCTATAATCCGCAATTTGTCTTTTGATATCAATGTTGAATGACAGGTGGCGGCGGCATGATGTTAGCGAGCGCGCTAAATTGACAGTGTAGACGGAAGGCGATAAACAAAAGACTAATGACGGATTGGCTCATGACAGCCCGCACCTATACCCGCCTCCCTCGCGAAGTGGGAGCCCGGATATATATATATATATATATATATATATATATATATATATATATATATATATATATATATATATATATATATTCCTTGATTCCTTGATGATATATTCATCTCATTTTCGAGTACTACCAAATATGTAAATGATGTAAATGTATAGTACTTCAAAAAGCTCCAGGAGGGAGACATGAGCCTTGAAGATAGTGGAAGATCAGGTCGTCCACACTCTCTCGATGCCGACGTTTAAAGGCCAGCTGTGGGTGCAGTTCCTCGAGCAAGGACTAGCAAACTTTCAGGGGATTTCATCACTTCGTTAACCAACATAGACGAGGCATAGAACTGGAGAAAATTTTTAAACAGTGAATAACCACGTACCTTGATAACGCAAATACTTTTGTTACAATCTAATAACATCTAAATAATGCAAAACATATACTAGACTCACTCTGTATGTTAAAAAAATACAATTATAAACATCAAGTAATTCTGCAGTTAAAAGACTATTAAAAAGTATTTTTCTCAACTAGAATTGAATAATTTTAATGGCAGAAATGGACGAAAACATACCTAATCAGAATTTTTTTAATGTAATCAGGTCTCGCAGTAACTAGTAACAAGAAAAAAATATTAATTTGCAAACAATAACAACTATTCGATGTTATTTTGTTATAATGTAATTGTTATTTATTGTTTACCGCACTTAAAGTAATGTTTAATAATTAAATAAACAATCTGCAATTAAAATTTAGATTATTCAGAAAAATCAGTTGGTGGAACTTCAGATATTAAAAAAATACATTGTGTAAGATCCTTCAGAATTTGCAAATATAAAAAAAACATTTCTTATGTAGTTGTAGTTTGTATAAAAACTACCGTCCAATAAACCCCATCAGTGTTGTACAAAGTTTTCAGCAAGATAATATCTAAAAGAATATTAAGAAAACTGAATGATGCACAATCAAGAGAGCAAGCAGGTTTCAGAAGTGTATTCAGTACAATAGATCACCTCCAGGTTACATAGCAGGATATAGAAAGGCACAACGAGTACATCATGCTTGTGCTTGGCTTTTATCGATTATGAAAAAGCATTTGATTCATTCTGAAAGCAGATCATAATGAAGGCATTATTTTACCAAGATGTAGACTAAGCCAATGTAAACCTACTAGAATCCATATATAATGAAGCTACAGCGACAGTTCACCGTGATGATCTTGAAGCTGGAATTAATATAGAGCAGGGTATACGGCAAGGTGATGCAATATCACTTGTTCTCAGCCTGCCTTGAAAATATGTAATCTGGATTGAGAACAGGATAGAATAAAGATCAATAGTGCATACTTAAGCCATCTTAGATTCGCAGATGATATCGTTCTTTCACAAAACCCAGAGAAACTGCACAGACACAAACAAGAGCTATAAAAGATTGGAGGGCCATTTGGCTTACAAAATAAACCTGAAGAAGTGTCAGAGCGTTTTCAATAAATTGGCTGAGTACAACAGAATTTCTATTTTAGGAAGAGATTTGTCTTGACAGGAATATATTCTGGGCAGAAGACTTCAATGGAGGAGAATACCACCCGGAAGATGGAACAACGTGTTAAATGAGGCTGGGAGGCGTTTGGCAGGCTCAACATAGTGTTTAAGAATAAACTACCACTTTGCCTAAACATTTGCCTAACTTATGACATACGGAAATAAAACCTGAAAACTCACATCGCAGTGAGTCCAGTAGCACAAAGGGAAATGAAAAGATATGTGCTTGGCATTACAAAATGGGACAGAGAGCCCTGTACATGGATCAGAGAACAAGCGAAAGTATAAGACATGATTGGAAGAGTAAATGAATTGAAATGGAGATGGGCAGCCCATATAACGAGGCGATGGGACAACAAGTGGGCCAAGGCTATTCTGAAGTAGACCACTTGATCGCAAATATCCAATGAGAAGATCGAAAACATGTTGAACATGGCAGAGGCAAGCTCAGAACTGCGAGCACTGGTCCCAGCAATTATTTTGGTGAACCACACTTTTCTAGTGCGTTCTGAAAATGATAAGAATTTCAAACAACGTTACGCTATCCAGTTTTGTACAATGAAAACTTTTGTAAAACTTGAACAGAAATATGGAAACAGTGCGAGGTTCATCTTCAATCGAGTCTCGGCTTTCTGAAAATGCCTTAAACAAAGGTACCCATGAGAAAATAGACAGTGACCAAGCCTTACCCAATTCGATAACACGAGGCAGCGATGGTCAAAAAGAGAAGGAAGGCGATTTACGAAAAAAATTGATTTCACAGAATAGAGAATGTTTTTAAAGTATATCAGTTAAATTGCATCGAGTCCCAATAGATATAAGAAGAATTTAATGAGGAACGTCTGTTTAATTCCCACAAGCCTTAAAGCACCCATAAATTTGATATATGAGTCAAAAAAGAAGACATCTCCACGAAATTAAATAATTTCAATAGCGAATGGAGAAGGAAGGAAACTCACAATGGACTTGAATAGAGAAGGCATGAAGACAATTAACCCAATCAGAAAAGACGTAAGAGAGGGTGATGATAATAATTTCTGCTCAGAAGATACAGCTTCACAGGTGGGGACGGCATGCAGAGAGCTAGTATTATGTAGCAAAAGCGCTGCCAACACACTCCTCAAACTTAGTGAAGCCCTGAATTATTTTGGAAAAGACAATAGGAGGAAGAAAGGCGACCAGAGTAAGGATGATTAAAGGGTACGAAACATAATATTGTAATTAATTGTTAAAATTGGGAATTTTTTTACCCATATGGTAATTCTACGTCACTCTCTTCTATGGTGACAACTTCTTCAAAACAACACAAGAAAAAAATGCAGGAAAACAAAAACGTTGACAATATTATCGAACAAAAAGTACAAGCTGAGCGATCGCAATAAAAGATTAAAAAACGTCTTGAGAAAGTCTATTCCTTGATTCATCCAAACTGACCGTGTAATTATCAGTAATAATAGGTTAAAAATCTTGATTTTAAACAAATGAGCTAGTCTCGATACATTCAGATTCGAACATCGAATTCGAATTCGATCATCAGTGATGATCATAAGAAGTATTCAAAAGCCAGTATGAAAGAGTGATGTAAAAATACTCACGTAATCGGCATACATGTCATCAACAATGCTCTTCTTAAAATGTCCTTGTGGTAACAGATTGGCGTAAAGAGCATCCGTAGTCTTCACTTTATAGGTTTCAGCAGAACCTTTTGGTTCTTCTCTTCTATAATGTTCTGATGCTACAGTGTATGGTATTTCCTTTGGCACCACATCGTCCCAGTATTGGTCCTTGAGGAGTTCAGGATGTTCTTCGTGCATCTCATCCACTATGATATAGGCAGCCTAAAACATTATTTAATATTTATGTGAATGATTCTTTATATATACAAAATGGTAAATTTAGATAAATACATTTAACTTAGTAAAATGTGTATGACGAATTAAGGCATTGCGTCATAATGTTGCTTTGATTAAATTATAATTAACAACATGGTTAATTTATTCATTGTACGAGGGTAAGTCAAATGGAGCTGAGTATGGAGGATAGAGGGAATGCAGCATCAGTTTGGAGCACCAAATTGATCAGATTCACAGTTCCAACGGCAGACCAATGGGCGGGTACATTGCCACGATAAAACAGCACTTTCTTTTTTGCCAAAAGAGGGTGGCTGCAGTGGTTTGCCCTTTTCCGAATAGTCATTCTGGAATAGTCATTCAGTTCCTTC
>JARFXV010001265.1:0-7500 GCA_031761425.1 Cosmopolites sordidus
ATATATATATATATATATATATATATATATATATATATATATATATATATATATATATATATATATATATATATATATATATATATATATATATATATATATATATATATATATAAATTTTTTTTTTTTTATATAAAAATCTAGATCTAATATTATTAAATTAGATAAAAGTATACATATTTATATATAATTTTATATATAGGTGTATAACATTTTTTTTCCTGGGTGTATAACCAGTTTTTCTACAATGAAGCCTTGAATTTTGAAAAAAAAAACGGTGGGAGCAAAGTTGTATACCTTTTACCTTCCTTAGTTGCATATTGGAGTGATGAAATAGTCAGGTCTTTAATTCGATCTGTCCATCATTTTGGAGGTCAGCCGAGTAATCTAGAATCCTCCATTCTTTCCTCTACCACCAGTCTTTCTAGGTTATTGCCTCCCTGCGTTCAATGTGGTCAAAGAATCTTAGTATTCGTTCGTGAATAACTTGGGATAGCCTTATGTGTTCATCAATTTCTTGAATAATGGATGCGTTTGTTCATCTGGCAGTCTATGGAGTTCAAAGAACCCGTCTCCAGCACCAATGTTTAAAAGAATTAATGCGCTTGAGGTTTTTTAATGATATAATAATACAAGAAAAACTAAGGGTTTTACTGTCTGCTTCTTTGTGTTCTGTATTATGTCCCTAACTCTCCAGATCTTCTGCAGATTCTGTATTGCACTTCTTGCTATTTCGCGTCTTTTTCTGATCTCATTGAGTATTACTGTCTTCGTTTTATATTAAAGCTCCAACGTAGACAAATCGGTTCTATTGCCAATACCTTTTATTGCCATATTTGATTAATGTTAAGCATGTTATTGTCTAACGGTTGATAATCATTATTTTCGTTTTCTCTTCATATATTTCTAGTCCGCAAAGATGGCTTTCCTGCTTTATTGTTTTGAAAATTAAGGTCAGTTCTTCAGTCGACCTTGCAAGAAGTGTAGTTTCATCGGCATATCTTAAATTAATTGTTTTAATACCACCATACTGATACCACCCGTCCAATTCTCGAGAGCTTTACGTATGATATATTCACCGAATCGTATGTTAAATAGAACTGGTGACAATTATTTATTGACGCAAAACTCATTGGAATTGAAGATCTAACAGTTTTCACCACTGCTCTGCTATTTTTTCGTATATATGATAAATCAAGCGGATCAGGTGATCTGACTCTCATTTCCTGCAGAATTTGCTATAAGTTCACCCATTTTATGCTGTCAAACGCCTTCCGATAAACAAGGAAAAATTCGTATATAGGATGGTTAACCACTCTGTTTTTTTTTATTATTTGTCGAATGTTGAATAGTACGTTTTTAAACGTTCATTAATAATGTGAAGGAGGATTTTACTGGCATGTAGAATGAGAGCGATAAGCAGGTGTTAATTTTTACATTTCTCCCTAGACCTTTTTTTGTGTAGAGGTATAAATGCTGAGAATCACCAATCTTCTGGCCACAATCCGGAGTTCCACACTTTGGGGCAGATGTTGTGGACATGTCTACCCCTGCTTCTCCCATTGCTTTAATTACTTCTGTGGTGACTCCATTCAAACCTGGGGCTTTATCGTTTGTTAGACTGCGTATAGCATTTTTGATTTTTTTTATAATATGTTAGGTTCATAAGTTGCCAAATTAGATTATACCCATCTTGGAGGAGTTTGCTGCAATAGTCTTTCCATTTGGATAAATTGCCATCGATATTTGATATTCTTTTCGCCTTGTGTATTCTGTGTGTGTGTATATTATCCATGTACGTGTTGTATATTTTCTTGTTATTTTCTTCATAGCTATATAGAGGTCTTTGGTGTTTATATTAGCATGTGACGACTTTTCACAGATCACATCAAAAAACCTCGACAAGTTTTTTTGATGTGATCATTTTTATCTTTTCTGTAGGCTCTCTGGATTTCTAGATTTAACGAGGAATATTATAGTACGTCTTTTTCGATTAAGTCAAAGGTGGCATCAGTCATCCAGTGTTTGTGTTTCTGTGTTTCCTGAATCCTGTTTCCTGAAGTCCTTGTGTTTCTATTGTGTTTGTTTCATTTAAGGACTCAATAATAATGGTTCGTGTCCTATGCCAAGACTCTGAAGATAGCATTAGGCAATGGAATGACTTCCAATTTTTCGCGAATATTTGCTTGAAATTCATGAGGATGCTGGACTAATATTTTCTTGTGACTGGACTTTTTGGGTGGTACTTTCGATTTTAAATGAAATCTGGAATAGAGTAGTCGGTAGTCACTTCCACATTCGGCTCCAGGAAAGGTTTTAGTTTTCTGTATTGATGATCGCCATCGAGACTGTTACGTATACAGACGACGAATATGGTGTTGAAATTAATAACTATTGTTCTATGCAGAAATTTATAAGTCGTTCCCCTCTATCATTTCTCCTTCCTATTCTGTATTTGCTAACATTGTGTCTGATAAGACTATCAGATAATGTTACACCCACTTTAGCGTTGAAATCTCCAAGTATAATCATAATTTCTCGACTTGAAATTTTACGGCGGGGGTTTCTTTAGATTTCCATAAAATTCATCTACTCATATTCAGTTGATTAACTTGTTGGAGCGTAGGCTGTTGGAGCGTAGATAATTCTATTGTTGACAGGATCATAAGCAGTTACACATTTATTAGCATGTTTCGTCAACACAAATGCCACATCGCTTCGGCTCAAATTGTCGTGACGTGAAAAGAATATTGTGCTACCGTTTTAAGTTGTAAAGTGACCAGACCCTCTCTAGTGAGTCTCGGATAAACCAGTGATCATCATCCGTATTGCTCAAGTTCCATTTCCACTATGTGAGTTTTGCTTGCATCCAGCAATGCTGGGATGTTCCATTTCGCAATATTTATTTCATAATTATTTAACTTAAGCTTTTCTGAACTTTTAACCGACTGTTTCAAGGCAATCCACCCCGGAGATTCGATTGCGGGATTTATTCTACCTCCGGAATTTTTAACTCTCAGAGAGAGAATCTTTCATTTTGTGTTCATGGGATAATACTGAGGTGGGTTCCCATTAGCTTCCTCAGGTCTAAGTATTACACTTCCTTAATACTTGATGAATACATGGTTATGCCGCCGTGACCCAGACGCCAGAGCTTCGTCTGTTATCCAGCAGAGTGCACCGGATGGTTTATACTACCACTCGAACAGGTGAGGTTGTCTTTTAGGCTAACTTGGACCTGTTGCCTTTGCTCCATACACCTCATTCATATTTTTGATTATTTAAATAAGACGATTGTAATTTTATTTTATATGTAAAATATTTATTAGTTATACAATCAGTGTATATTGTTTTTGTTCTTGATAATAGTTTTTCTGCCCTAAAACTTCCGGACTACGGGAGCTGCGCGCGCCCCAGCCATTGCAATCTCGGAACTGCAACTCTCCTCGTGGTATTCCAACGTCGGCAACAAGTTGATGGGGTTTTCAATTCGAGATTTAGTTCCGTAGCCGGCGGGAGTCTGGTTACGCTATTCGCGGAGTCGTAAAACCTGTCACGATCTCCACTTCCGATGTCGTCAAAGTCAGAAGTTTACGATGCCGCGTTTTGCGTTCCATTCCATCTTGGAAATATTTTTTGCCAAAATTAGGACGTTTTGCCTTAAATCTGTATAATGTTAACATTTTTATTTGTCCCAGAAAATGTGTTTTTTTTTTAAATATTGTTAGACATTAAATTGGTCGAGAGATTGATGTAAATTTATAACGTGAAAATTAAATGAATGATGGTGAAGTTAGATGGAGTGCATTCAGTTTAAGTTTATTATGGAAGTGCCATTTGGTTTGACCCTTTAGGGGGTCGATTCTTAGCGGTGATGATTAGGAGGCCTACATGACGCGCTGGTCTTGGTTCAATATGTGCCATGCGGGCGGAGCCCCACAGGGTGGAGAGGACAATGTTGTGAATGTGAACGGTGGGTAAATAGGGATGTAATTTTTTCATCTTAATTTTGAGTGGTTTTATTGTTTATTTTCCTTTGTAGCTCACCTTATATGTGTTTGAATTCAATCTTGAATCAAAATTTGAATCAATTTAAGTTTATTATATCTTATTTTTATTTGTCTCGTTGTGTGTTTCGAGCATGTTGATACAATTTTGTCATTGAATTAGTTCTGTTCGTATTTAATATTTTTTGACATTTTTAGGAGTTTTGCATTAGTCTATGTTTTCCATATACTGTTACATTTCGTTGGACCTTTTAATGTTTATTGGATGTTATCATGATTTTTTTTCATTATACGTAGTCCTTGTATTTTCCTCTCTCTTTCATTTAGTGTTCCACCTGGTTAATAGCCTAATTTAACTTTGAATCAGCTTTATTTTTCTAACAATACTAATCTTCACTGATTTTACTCTCATTCTGTATTTCCTTACTCTTTCTCTGCTAATTTGTTTAAAACTTTCTTTTCAAATATATATATATTATATATATATATATATATATATATATATATATATATATATATATATATATATATATTATATATATATATTATATTATATATATTATATATATATATATATATATATATATATATAATATATATATATATATATTATATATATATATATATATATATATATATATATATATATATATATATATATATATATATATATATATATATATATATATATATATATATGTAGTCTTACAGATAACAGGACTTTTAAAAGAAGGCTATTTCTAGTGGCGCCATCTTTGAATCCTTCACTGACGTTCTGACAAAGTTTCATGAAAGTTTCATGATATTCGGATCATTAGAAGCCAAGTTATTGCTTTAAGTGTCAGTATGTTTGTACCATCGATCGAAAATTGAACATCAAACAAAGAGCCAATATTAAGTATTGTTTTAAACTTGGTAACACATTCACCGAAGCGTTTCTGTTAATGAAGTGTATAGTGAGGATTGTTTATCCTGTGGCAGAGCCTACGAGTAGTTTGAACGATTCAAAAAACGTCGTGAGGACATCAAGGACGACGAACATCCTGGTCCGAAAGATTTTGTGGTTACTGAAAGTAACATTGAAATTGTGCGTGAATTTATAAAAATTAGTGAAATCTTCGTTGCGATACATGGAAATGGAATTGAACATGTCCAAAGATTCAATTAATCGCACTTTGACCGATCATTTGGAAGACTTCGGAGGGTTTGTGCACACTTTGTTCCACACAAATTGACTGATGACCAAAAATTGCTCCGAATCCAACATTGCAAGGACTTGATTAAAGAATCGAAAAGGACGAAAACTTCAAGCTCAGATTTGTTACCGGTGATGAGACGTGACGTTTTCAATATAATTCAGAAACCAAATGCCAAACTACCAAATGGAAGCACCCGAGTAAGCTAAATCCGAAGAAAAGCTATCTCGAGAGGTCAAAAATCAAAACAATGTTGATTTGTTTATACGATTCGGAGGGAATTGTGCACAAGGAGTTCGTTCGACCTGGTCAAACAATCAATGCTGTGTTTTATCTTGGTGTTGGCTTTATGAAGAGTCCATTGTCGCTTATTCATCGTGTGTAACCACAATACCGTCAACAAGGCAACTGGCGCTTGTTGCACGATAATGCGCCGTTCCGTCGCTCTCTGATTTTTTGGCTCCCTGCGTATACTTCATTTACCGATGAAAGGGCAGCGTTATGTTGATATTGATGTTGATATCAAAAGGCGTCGACCGCCATCCTGAAGGACGTATGTTTGGCCGAGTGAACTCAAAAATTCATTCGTTAACCTAATTAATCGTTCAAAACGTTGTATTCGTCACGCAAGTAAATTATTTTGAATAAAAATAATGATTGATTTGATTTTTGCCGAATAAATAAATTTTTGTGTTTTTTGAAGCTCAAAAATTCATTCGTTACCATATTTGACCGTGCAAAACGTTGTATATATTGACACGTAAGGAGACTATTTCGATATATGCTATATATATATATATATATATATATATATATATATATATAAATATATAGATATATATATATATATATATATATATATATATATATATATATATATATATATATATATATATATATAAAATATAGATATATATATATATATAAATATATAGATATATATATATATATATATATATATATATATATATATATATATATATATATATATATATATATATATATATATATATAAATATATAGATATATATATATATATATATATATATATATATATATATATATATATATATATATATATATATATATATATATATATATATATATATAAATATATATATATATATATATATATATATATATATATATATATATATATATATATATATATATATATATATATATATATATAAATCTGCCAACCCGCATTGGACCAGCGTGGCAGATTACGGTCCATACCTTCAACATGGTATTTCAGTATGTTGAACTATGACAGTACAACCTCAAACACGGCCCTCATTCCCCGGAGGCCAAGGGGCAACTACCTACGGCAGCGGGAAGACCTGCCCCAAGGCAGAGGGTGCTAAGAATCACCGGGTTAGATCAGGCTGCCATTGGACTTTTGACATTGCAACGTTAAATATACGGACTATGAAAACAGAGGCCCGATTGCAAGAACTGTTAATCGAACTTGACAACATACATTGGGATATTATTGGGCTCTGTGAAACACGAAGGAAGGGTGAAGAGTTAATCAAACTGGAACCAACTGGACACGTACTCTACACTCGAGGTACGGAAAATGGCCGATGTGGCGGAATAGGATTCCTCATCAATCGAAAGCTGAAGGACAGTGTGGTAAAATTTGAAAGTACATCCGACCGATTAGCCCAATGCGTCATTCAGCTGAATAAAAAGTTTAGGCTTCAAATCGTCCAAGCTTATGCACCAACTATAAGCCATAAAGATGAGGAAATTGAGGAATTTTATGATGATGTGGCCCAGCTTTTATACAAGGAGAAATGTAGGTACAAAATCCTGATGGGTGATTTTAATGCCAGAATTGGAACAACAAGAACAGACGAAAATGCAACTGGCCCATATGGAACTGGTGAGCGAGACAATAGAGGTGACAGATTAGTTGATTTTGCTGAAGGACAAGAACTATATATTATGAATTCATTCTATAAGAAAAATATCAGCAGAAAATGGACATGGAAAAGTCCATCTGGGCTCACAAGCGAAATTGACTACATCATGACCAACGATAAAACAATATTTACCAATTGTACTGTCCTTAACAATTTTAATGTTGGAAGTGACCACCGAATTGTACGAGCAAGGGTTCGGATTGACTGTCGAAAAGAGCGCGAAAAAATGGTAAGATCAAAGAAGGGCAAGGTAGATTCTGGAAAACTGCTGGAGAGAGGAAGCGATTTTGAGATTGCTTTGTCAAACCGGTTTGCTGCGTTACAAGATCCAGAGGAGGTGGAAATATCAGTTCAATATGAAGAAAT